>PVJS01060415.1:0-11255 GCA_004027185.1 Glis glis | reverse complement strand
GATCTTAGAAGATTGAAAGATCTCCCATGCTCTTGGGTAGGCAGAATAAATATCATCAAAATGGCCATTCTTCCAAAAGTGCTCTACAGATTCAATGCAATACCCATTACATTACCAAAGTCACTCTTCACTGACATAGAAAAATCTGTCCTTAAATTCATTTGGAACAACAAAAAACCCAGAATAGCCAAATTAGTTCTCAGCAACAAGCACCATGCAGGAGGCATCACAATACCTGACTTCAAACTATACTACAAAGCCATTGTAATAAAAACAGCATGGTATTTGCACAAAAGCAGACACATAGACCAATGGAGCAGAATGGAAGACTCTGATACAAAGCCACACAACTACAGCCAATTGATTTTTGAGAAAGGGGCTAAAAACATCCACTGGAAAAAAGATAGCCTCTTCAACAAATGGTGATGGCAAAACTGGCTAATCATATGCAGAAAAATAGAAATAAACCCCACTTTCTCACCTTATAAAAGAGTCAATTCAAGATGGATCAAAGACCCAGAAATCAGACCAGAGACCTTGCAACTACATGAAGAGGGCATAAGTCCAACATTTCAACACATAGGCAAAGGTAAAGACTTCCTCAACAACATTCAAAAGGCACAGGAAATTAAAATGAGGATCAATATGTGGGATTGCATTAAACTGAAGAGCTTTGGTGCAGGAAAGGAAACAGTCAAGAACCTCAACAGAGAGTTGACAGAATGGGAGATTTTTTCCAGCTACTCCTCTGATAGAGGACTCATATGTAGAATATACAGAGAACTTAAAAAAATCACCACTAAAAAAACAACAATGCAATCAAAAAATGGACAAGTGAACTAGATACTTCACAGAAGAAGAAATACAAACAGCCAATAAATGTATGAAAAAAATGTTCAGTATCATTAGGAATCAGAGAGATGCAAATCAAAATTACCCTGAGATTTCACCTAACCCCAATTAGAATGACAACCATTAAAAACACAAACAACAACAAATGCTGGTGAGGACGTGAAGAAGTAGGAACTCTAATACACTGTTGGTGGGATTGCAAATTAGTGCAACCACTTTGGAAAACAGTGTGGAGGATCCTCAGAAGAATGGGAATGAACCTATCATATCATCCTGCAATACCACTTCTAGGCATCTCCCCAAAAGAACTAAAACCAAACTACCAGACTAATGATGTGTATCTATGTTTATAGCTGCACATTTCACAATTTCCAAACTTTGGAAAGAGCCAAGGTGTCCATCGACAGATGAGTGGACTACAAGATTATGGGATATGTACACAATGGAATTTTATGCAGCCATAAAGAAGAACAAATTTACATCATTTGCAGGGAAATAGAGGGAACTGGAGAACATTATGCTAAGTGAGATTAGTCAGTCACAAAGAGTGAAAAGTCAGATGCTCTCCCTAATATGTGGAAACTAGGGAGAACGGGACTTAGAAGGGACTCCAGACAAAGAAGGAGAAAACCTTAGTTGAGCAAAGAAGGCGACCTAACTGAGGGAGATGGGAGGGGGGGAAGAGGGAAATACACTATTGTACACAATGTATATACACAAACTTATCAGTAAATCACAATGCTGAGCACTGAAAGGAGGGAAGAGGAGGGAATAGGTGAGATTTGAGGGAGGGCTAAATGAGCAATGTGTGCATGCATGCTTCTGATACCCTGACAATTATCAAAATATATAACTATAATGCACCAATAAATGAAATGAAAAAAATACTTAACTATGACCTCAATAATGCCACTTATGACCCAAAAATTTTAAACTATGCTTATTCAATATAGTAAATTATGACTACAACAATGGTTAGCTATGACCTCAATGATGGTAAACTATCACCCAATAATGGTAAACTATCACCCAATAATGGTAAACTATCACCCAATAATCATAACATATGACTATAATAATGGAAAATGATGACCTCAATAATGGTAAACTATGACCCAATAGTGGTAAACTATGATTATAATAATAGAAGACTATAGCGGGTGTGGTGGAGCACGCTTGTAATCCCTGTACATTGGAGGTTGAGACAGCATGATCCCTATTTGTGCTAGCCTCAGCTACATAGTGAGGCCCTCTGCAAATTAGTGAGTTCCTGTTTCAAAATAAAGAATAAAAATAGACCTGGGGTTGTAGCTCAGAGGTAAAATGCCCCTGGGTTCAAACCCCAGTACCACAAATAATAATAATAATAATAATAATAATAATAATGGAAGAATATAACTTAAATAACAGTAAACTATGCCCCAATAATTGTAGAATGTGACCCAATAATGGTAAACTATGATTGTAATAATGGTAAACTATGATGACAATAATTTTAAACTATGACTACAATATTTGAAAACTATGACCCAATCATGGTAAACTATGACTAAAATAATGGCAAACTAGGACCTCAATAATGGTAAACTATGTGTCAATATTGTTAAATTATGACTATAATAATAGAAGACTATGAATGAAATAATAGTAAATTATGTCCCAATAATAGTAAACTGTGACCCAATAATGGTAAACTATGACTACAATAATGGATAAATTTGACCTCAATAATGGCAAACTATGACCCAAGAATGGTAAACTATATCCCAATAATGGTAAACTATAACTACAATAAAGAATATCTATGACCTCAATAATGGTAAACTGTGACCTGATAATGGTAAACTGTGATTACAATAATAGATAACTATGACCTCAATAATGGTAAACTTTGACCAAATAATGGTAAACTATGATTACAATAATGGATAACTGTGAGCTCAATAATGGTAATCTGTGACCCAATAATGGTAATCTATGACCCAATAATAATAAACTATGATTATAATAATGGAAGACTATAGTTGGGTTTGGTGGCACATGCTTGGAATCCCAGTACTTGAGAGGCTGTGACCAGAGTATACCTGTTCACAGCTAGCTTCAGCTACATAGTGAGAGCCTGTTTCAAAATAGAGAATAAAAAATAGGGCCGGGGGTGTAGCTCAGAGGTAGAATGACCCTCAGTTCAATCCCAAGTACCACAATAACAATAATAATAATAATAATGATAATAATGATGGAACAGTATGACTGAAATAATAGTAAACTATGCCACAATAATGGTAAACTGGGACCCAATAATGGTATGACCCAATAATGGTAAATTATTATTACAATAATGGTAAACTGTGATTACAATAATGGCAAACTGTGACTATAATAATGGAAAACTATGAACCAAAATGGTAAACTATAACCTGATAATGGTAAGCTATGACTATAATAATGGAAAACTATGATCCAAATATTGATAAACTGTGTCCACATATTGATGTATTATGACTAAAATAATGAAAGACTATGAATGAAATAATAGTAAACTATGCCCCATTAATGGTAAACTATGTCCCAATAATGGTAAACTATGACTACAATAGTGGATAACTATGACCTTGATAATGGTAAACTATGACCCAATAGTGGTAAACCGTGCCACAATAATGATAAATTATGACTACAATAATGGAAACTATGACTTTAATAATGGCAAACTATGACCCAGTATTGGTAAACTATGAACAGATAATGACTAAAATTATGGATAAATATGACCTTAATAATGATAAACTTTGACCCAATAATGGTAAAATATGACTACAATAATGGTTAGCTATGACCTCAATAATGGCAAACTATATACCAATAATGGTAAACTAAGACCCAATTATTGTAGACTATGACTACAATAATGGTAAACTGTGACCCAATAATGGTAAATTATGACTACAATAATGGAAAACTATAGCCAGGAATGGTGGCGCACTCTTGGATTCCCAGTACTTGGGAGGCTGAGAGCAGAGTATCACTGTTTGTGGTTTGCCTCAGCTAGTTAGTGAGGCCCTCCACAATTTAGTAAGACCCTGTTTCAAAATAAAGAATAAAAAATAGGGTTGGGGGTGCAGCTCAGAGGTAGAATGCCCCTGGGTTTGATCCCCAGTACATCAAATAAAATAATAATAATGGAGGAATATGACTGAAATAACAGTAAACTATCCCCAATAATGGTAAACTATGATTAAAATAATGGTAAACTATGATTACAATAATGGTAAACTATGATAACAATAATGGAAAAATAATAATAATAATGGAAGAATGTGACTGAAATAACAGTAAACTATGCCTCAATAATGGTAAACTGTGACCCAATAATGATAACCTATGATTAAAATAATGGTATATTATGATTACGATAATGGTAAACTATGACTACAATAATGGAAAACTATATCCCAATAATGGTAAACTGTGACCCAATAATGGTACTATGACTACAATAATGGATAACCATAACTTCAACAATGGTAAATTTTGACACAATAATGATAAACTATGACTACAATAATACAAAACTATGACCTCAATAATGGCAAACTATGTCCCAATATTGGTAAATTATGCCTATAATAATGGAAAACGTTGACTGAAATAATAGTAAACTATGATCCAATAATTGTAAATAGTGACCCTATGATGGTAAACTATGACTAGAATAATGGATAACTATGACCTCAATAATGGCAAACTGTGACATAATAGTGGTAAACTGCACCAAATAATGAATAGCTATGTCCCCAAAATAGTAAACTATGACTACAATAATGGATATCTATGACCTCAATAATGGCAATCTATTACCCAAGAATGGTAAACTGTGCCCCAATAATGGTAAACTATGACTACAGTAATGGAAAACCATGACAACAATAATGGCAAACTATGACCCAATAATGGTATAATATGACCTAATAATGGTAAACTATGACTACAATAATTGAAAACTATGACCTCTATAATGCAAACTATGACCCAATAATGGTAAGTTATGACTACAATAATGGATAACTATGTCATCAATATTGGTATACTGTGACCAAATAATGGTAAACTGACCCAATAATGGTAAACTATGACTACAATAATGGAATACTTTGACTTCAATTATGGTAAACTATGAACCAATAATGGTAAGCTATGACTATAAAAATAGAAAACTATGACAACAAACCAGGCGTGGGGGTGCATGCTTGTATTCCCAGTATTGGGAAGCTGAGATCTGAGGATCTGGGTTTGTGGCCAGCCTTAGCTACTTACTGAACCCCTCCGCAACTTAGTGAGACCCTGTTTCAAAATAAAGAATAAAAGATAGGGCTGGGGGTGTAGCTTGGAGGTATAATACCCCTGTGTTTAATTCCCAGTACTGCAAAAAAAGAAAAAAAATATGACTACAACAATAGATAACTATGATCTGAAAATGGCAAACTATGACCCAATAATAGTAAACTGTGCCCATTCAAAAATGGTAAACTATGTCTACAATATTGGTGAACTATGACCCAATAATGGTAATCTATGACCCAATAATGGTAAACTGTGACTATAATAATGGACAAAAATGACCTCAATAATAGTAAACTATATCACAATATTGGTAAATTATGACTATAATAATGGAAGACTATGACTGAAATAATAGTAAACTATGCCCCAATAATGGTAAACTATGACTACAATAATGGATAACTATGACCTCACTTATGATAAATTGTGACCCAAAATGGTAAATTATGACTACAATAATGGTTAACTATGACAATAATGGTAAAATATAACCTAAAAATGGTAAACTGTGACCCATAATGGTAAACTATGACTACAATAATGGATAACCGTGAGCTAAATAATGGCAAACCATGTCCCAATATTGGTAAATTATGACTAAAATAATGGAAAACTATCGTTGAAATAATAGTAATCTATGCCCCAATACTGATAAACTGTGACCCAATAATTGTAAACTATGACTACAATAAAAGAAAACTATGACCTCAATAATGGCAGACAAAACAATTTTTGCTATTGAATCTGTTTGCTCCTCTAGGTGGGTGATGGGTTTTTCTACATGTCTCAAAATAGCATGTACTTGGGCACTTAGTTTCTTAAAATTCTTGTCTCCTTTGATTAAATCTGAGGTACATATAACTGCAGACCCAGCTATTTTAGCTCCCACCAAAAGGGGAATTAACATTGGGGTAGTGTTTGTTTAACCCTGAGTCCTTTATCCATTCCAAAGTGATTTTGGCCCTTTTTCTCACCATATAGTAATCCGGTGGTAAAACATGGACTAGGACACAGAGGGTTCTTACTGAGTTTACCTCGAATTGGTCCAATAGGACACATTTGGTAAGGCCATTAGTACATGTGAACCAGATGTCTTCAGGGCTGTTGGCTTTAAGGCAGCTGTGATGGATTGGGATAGCTAAACTGACTGGTGTTTTGTCTAATACCCACTTAAAACATTTCAGCAGCACAAATATAGCATTACAGTTACACAAGAGTTAACTTTCACTTTAGGAGTGAAATCTAGATAACTATAGAAAACAGATAGTATAAAACACAGGAAATTATCTTAATAGAAACTCATAGTAAACCTTTTGAATAATTTGTAAATATAACCATCTTTATCATACATGTAATCTTTACCTTATACAAAAATTCTTCGATGTGCTCAAACTTTCTGCGACTTGCTTTTAGCCTTCTGAATTTCTTATTCATTCCTTTCCCATATGGGACAATCTTAGGATAAACTTTACCATATTCTACAAAGTTATTCTGTCCTTTTATCCTTTTTTACCAAAACTTTTCATACTCATATACTTTTTACAACTTTCTCTCATCCCTACATACTGATTTTTTCTGCCATAATTACCTTTTTGACTTTTCAATTTGAAGCAATTTTGTACATTTTTTAACAAAATAAGTAATCAATTAAAATCATCTATCCAAGTTTTACAGTGGCCTGGACTCTAAAGAGTTAGTTTTTCTTTTTAGATGTTTACATTTTTGGCAACCTTGGACAGCAAAATTATCAGGGAAAACAGAAAGAGGGGAAAAGAGAAAACCAACTTGGTAACTGGAATGCAGCATATCTAGGTTCCCCCCCTTTTATCCCTATTATTTTGCCTGAATTATTTTTCCATTTCCCATTTTTCTAACTTCCCATATCCATTTTTGTGGTACTTTAATCCTATGGGTGGTATCTACCATACATAACAATAGGCATAGCAAGCTTTTTGTTAAGTAACTGCTTGAACCTTATCTTTAATGGGTTGGTGGTCTTAGTGATTGTCCATCTGTCATCATTCTCGGGAGCCTTCTTTAGTTGAGAGTGATGAATTCCGGAAGGAATCCCAGTGACTTTCATGGCAGTTGGAGTGGTGAGGACCATGAAGTAGGGGCCTTTGCACGTTGGCTCCAGCGTCCGAGTGGGTATCCACCTCACACACACTAAATCACCAGGTTGAAGCAGGTGAGCTGGTTCCTTGACAGCTAAGGAAGCTGAGTCCTAACAGCTTGGTGGATTTCCCTCTGGGTCTTCTGGAGTGCCTGTAATGACTTGAGGAGGGAATGGTTAGTTATTTTTGCCTCCTGGAGACCCCTCAGTTTGGGGAGTATCAGAGGTCACCTTTCAAACATGATCTCGTATGGTGCAAAACCTTCTCGATATGTTGTACATCTTGCCCTTAATAAGGTAAAGGGGAGGAGGAGGCTGGCCCACCCCTCGCCTGTCTCAGAAACTAATTTAGTCAGAGTATCCTTTAGAGTCCTAGTTATACTTTTTACTTGGCCTGAACTGTGAGGTCTATATACACAGTGTAACTTCCAATTGACATTTAAAGCCTTTGCCAAATTTTGGGAGATTTTGGCAGTGAAGGCTGGGCCATTGTTGGACCCCAAGGTTAGGGGTCATCTAAACGTGGGGACTAACTACTGTGTAAGTTTTTTAGCCACTATCAAAGCAGTCTTAGTCCAGGTAGGGAATGCTTTTACCCAACCAGAAAATGTGTCTATAAATTCCAGCAGATACTTATAGCCCAGGACTGTTGGTCTAATTTTAGTAAAGTTAATTTCTGATGTCCTCCTGAAGTGTTTTTATTGGCCTGAACTCACAGCGGTGGCCTCTTGCCCCCTTTGGGGTTTGTCTGTGCACACACTTGGCACTTGGATATGAGTTCCTTTACAATTTGGTCCAGGTGGGAGATGTAGCACCTGGGTCTAAGAAGTTTGCTGAGCTTTGTTGTTCCCTGGTGGATGCTCTGACGGAGCTGAGTTACCACTTGCCTCCCCAAGGCTGTGGGAAGGACAGCTCTTTTGTCTGGTAACACCCACCATTCTGTTTTTTTTTTCCTTTGCTTTGTGCTCTCTCTTTGAGCCCAGTCCTCTTCCTCTCTGGAATAGGCAGGTCATTGGGGAAATTCAGGCTCAGGGATTATAACCGAAATAGCCAGATGCCCCACTGGTTCTAGGGCTACCTCTCATGTTGCCTTATCAGCAGCTCTGTTGCCCCTGGCTTTAAGGGAGTCCCCTTCCCTCAACCATGTTAGGATCCCAGGTAAGGCCGGCAGTGAGGAAAAACAACAGTCCATGCAGCCATCATCTGGGAGGGGAACTCCCCCTCTGTCTCCTCTCTCTGTTCCTCTCCTCCCGCCTCTGCCCTGGATGCACCCCCTTCACCTTCCTCCCTCACACTCGGCCCTTGCAAGCCCTCCATCAGCAGCTCTTTTTAGTCCTAGGTGAGGGTCACTCTTTCCATCCCTTCCTAGACCACTTCCATGACAGACCTGTTGCCCCATGGATCAGTTTGTGCAATTACCATTTCTCCTGTGCACAGAGTAACTGTAGCTGTGCACCAGCTGGCATGGTGTGGTGGTATGCGGCATCCATCACCCCCTTCCATTCAGCTCCCCAGAGTGTCGGGCCCCTCTAAGGGGGAAAAGAGGGGCTGACATCGCTTCATTCAGAGTTTGTTTCTTTTAGTCACACCATCATCCCCATAGCCAGAAACTGACCAGTGGTGGCTCTCTCAGATTTTTAGAGATCCCAGGTGATTCAAGCAGTCCTCTTTTTAATTAGCTCTAAATTTTTGGAGATTGGGGAGCCTGTTTCAATAGCCATTCAGATGTAAAGTTAGCTAGTGACTTTAGTTGCAGTCAGAACTTTGCTCTGGGGTTTTAGCCCAGAGATCTATCTGATTATCTGATTAATCCAGATGTCTCCTCTACTCACATAGCTGCATCTGCACATCCACAGAGAATTAAATAATTCTAGAGCTGTCCCTGGAGCCTTTACTAGTGTTTTTTAGATTGTGCTGCCATAGATCTCATGCTCTCAGCTACAGCTGTGGCTGCACAGCATGACTTAGCTTACCGCAGTCCTCCTCCTTCCCTAGACCCTGGCAGGCACACAGGACTGTATTGCAGGTAGGGCCTTAAGCAGGAATGCTGTCCTTTATGTCTTGCCCTGCCTAGCCCCCCTCCCTTGATACCAAACAATATATGTTTACCTTATCTTTGACATTGCTTGGATTTGCTACATTGGTGAAAGCAAAGCAGCAGGGATACAGAGACCAAGGTTAAGCATTATGAAGCATTAGCAAAGTTCACGGTGACCCTGCCTTAAGCCAAACATTCTTAGTGGAGCTTATGGCCTTGTAGTGCTCAGGGTGGCAATATGGAGTAACTAGTGTTAAAGTGTAAGTATATGTCATCTCAAGGCACAGAGTTTGGTTTCCCCATCGAGTAATAATAATTAGAGTAGGGATTAGTGTGGCTTCAAATAAAATATAAAAAAATTAACTCTGTGGCTGAGAATGTTATAGTGAGAAAAGTTTGGAGAGAAATTAAGATAGTAATAAATGGTTTTTTCCATATGGTGTTTCTTTGGGAAGGTGGTTTTAGATTGCTAGTATTATTAGAGGGAAAAGTCAGGTAGTAAGGATTAGAAGGGAGTAGATAGTCTGAGAAGAATATAAGTGAAAAGTTTAAGCTATTGTCATTAAGTTGATTTAGGAGAAATAGGCTGACTAAGCTGATGAGTAGGCTGTATAATGCTGTAATGTTAGTTCAAATGAGTGGGGATTTTGAGTACCACATAACAGGAACTACTAAGATGGTGGTAATGATGATTTTTAGCATCAGAGCACATTTAAGTTTTGTACATATTCTAGGAATGGTCATGCTATATCAACGAATTATCAGTATCAGGCAGCGGCTTCAAATTCAAAATGATGATTGGATGTAAAGTGAAAATTTAGTTGTTGCAATAGACATATGCCAAGTAAAGTAGAACTGATGATTAGGTGCAGGCCATGGAAGACTGGGGCTATGAAGAATGTTGATCCATAAACTCCATCTAAGATAGTAGTATGAAGAATATTGATCCATAAACTCCATCTAAGATAGTAAAATATATTTCTAGGTATTCTGATGCTTGAAGGATAGTAAATTATAGACCCAGTAAAATAGTAATAGAGAGAGCTTGGGTTATATGATTTCAATCACCTTCTATTAAACTATGGTGTGCTCAAGTAATTGAGACTCCGGATTCTAGTAGAACAGTAGTATTTAATGAAGGCACTTCTAGGCAGTTAAGGGGGTAAATTCCTGTTGGTGGTCAGCATCCTCCTAATTTGGGAGTGTGGGATAAGCTAGAGTGATAGAAAGCTCTTAAAAACCCAGTGAAAAAGAAAATTTCAGATACAATAAAGAGAATCATTTCATATAGCAACCCCTTTTGTACAATTGTTGTATGATTTCCTTGGAAACGATACATTGTTAGAGAGTTGGCTGTAAGTTTTACAAGTAAGAGGATGGATTAGTTAAGATGAAATCATATTGCTAGGCTGGATGTTAGGAGAAGTGCTGATAGGGCTCCTGTTAGCAGTCAAGGGCTGGGATTAACTATATGGTAGGCATGAGTTTGGTGGGCCATTAAGTGTTATCATGTAAATAAAGGCTAACTAAAAGGGTAAAAATGTAAGCTTGAATTAAGGTGTCAGCAAATTCTAGGATTGTAAGTAGAATAAGTATAATAAATGTAATTATAGCAGTTGGGGGTCTAATAGATGTTAAGACTGGGGTTGCATCTCCAATTGAGTGTATCAGTAGATATCATGCTGTAATATTAGCTGTTAGTTGAACTGCTAGGGTGTGATAGTTAATCTAAGTTGTCAACTTGACCTGATCATGACACACCCAAGATTATGTGATTTTGGGTGTGTAACAGCAGATTAAAGAGAAAGCCCTGCCCTGAATGTAGGCAGCAGGATTCTGATAGGTGCGGACTTAGATAAAGAGGGAGAAGCCACGTAGAGTGTGTGCGACTCATTCCGAGGAAAGCGCATC
>PVJS01060414.1:0-11255 GCA_004027185.1 Glis glis | reverse complement strand
TCCGCGCTACACCCCTGGCCCTATTTTTTATACTTTATTTTGAAACCGGGTCTCGTGAATTTGCGGAGGACCTCACTAAGTAGAGAGAGAGAGAGAGAGAGAGAGAGAGAGACAGGGAGAGACAGAGAGAGAGAGAGAGAGATCTGAGGCTGGCTGCGAACCCGGATCCTCCAGTCTCCGCCTCCCAAAGTACTGGGATTACAAGCATGCGCCACCACGCCCGGCGTGTTCCATAATATAACTGTGCTTGGATTAATATAAACATGAATATTTTAAATTTTGCACACATTAATTTAACTTCCTAGCCAGGAGTGGTGGCACATGCCTATAATCCCAGTACTTGGGAGGCTGAGACAGGAGGATCCTAGGTTTGTGGCCAGCCTCAGCAAGCTCGTGAGGCCCTCCGGAATTTAGTGAGACCCTGTTTCAAAATAGAAAATAAAATAGGGCTGGGGGGTGGAGCTTAGAGGTAGAATGCCTCTGAGTTCAATCCCCATTCACACACACACACACACACACACACACACACAAACACACACACACACACACACACACACACACACACACATTAACGCGCTCTCTCTCTCTCTCTCTCTGAATCCCTGGCACACCAGTGGGACCCATAGGAAAGTATCTGTGGTGGAGTTTGTGAAGATGGATTGGTCCAGACTTGTTTGGCTGCCATAGTTGGGTCCTGGGGTTGCTCATGATTTAAACATGGTGGCCACTCCTCTGTAAACACCGTGGGTGGTGTGTTTTCTTGTACTTTGGCCCATTAAATAGAATAAACTCTTCTAGTTCATTCTATTTCTTGTTGGGGGGACACGCCCCCTTCCTCTGCTCACATAATTCTAAAGCCTGACACAATTTAACTGTCATGCAGACAACCACAAAGTGCTCACATGCTCTGGACAGACAGCTGCCAGAGGCACTTCTGGCTACTGTGTGTAGAAGCAAGATCCTAGTTCCACTTGGCAGTGTGGCCCGCTGACCTCAAAATCCACAGTCTTCCTGTGATGTTTATCCCTCTTCTCATTTCTGCCTAACCACTTTGCTGTCTGTAGACTAGTGGTGAATTGTACTTTCATACACACATCTGATATGCAAGGGTAGGTTCAAAAAGGACAACTACAGCGACAGCACCCACTTAGAAAAAGGGGAAAGCAATCATAGCTACAATGCACCGAATAGTTATTATGGCCAGGTTTTGCACAAAGCAATTTACATGCCTTATTTTCTGTTGATTCTCAGTCACCATACAAGGCAAGGACTGTAGTTATTATGATGATTATGGATGAGAAAATTGAGACCTGAGAGTTTCTGTTAGGTTCTATAGCTGGTAAACAGCAAAGGATTTAGAACCTGGGTGGTCCTGTTCTAGTACCTGAGCTTATTTTTTTTTTTTTGTACTGGGGATGGAACCCAGGGGCATTCTACCTTTGAGCTATACCCCCAGCCCTATTTTTTTTGAAACAGGGTCTAAGTTGCTGAGATGGCCACGAACCTGTGATCCTCCTGTCTCAGCCTCTCAAATACTAGGATTATAAGCATGTGCCACCATGCCTGGCAGACCTGAGCTTTTAACCACTGCCATGGGCAATCTGTCCCCATAGACACTGAGTTCTGGTGTCGACCTGTCCTGCACGGAGCAAGCCAGGTCCCTGCAACTACTGTGATAAGTAAAACCAGCTGTTGGTGGACATAAGCCTACGATAGAACCGAGAATCCTGGGCTGTGGACTGCGTTCCTGGGTTTGCATCTGTGATCACCTGAAGTTCTGGGAGGGCTGTGATTCCCCATCCGCCACCTCTTATCAGTGTTGGTGTTCTTTGCATTCAAGCCTATAGATGACTTCAGAGGATGTTCTGTGTTGAACCCATAGTACCTAGCTAGCATAGTTTCTGATACGTAGTCAGGGCTTAAGAAATAGCTGTTGAATGTATACATGAAGGGTCTTTGAGGATTGTGTTGGAAGTAAATGTTTTCTGTACTTAGCAGCAACACTTTCCCGAGCCTGGCCACCTTATATTTCCTTAACCCTTAACCACTATCTTTTTCTTAATGTCTGATGTGCCAGGGCCCCTTTCTTCCCTAGTCCTAGGTTATGTGGCACCTCTACTCTTCGTTTTAAAACAGGATCTTGCTAAGTTGCTGAGGCTGGCCTTGAACCTGTGATCCTCCTGTCTCAGCCTTGCAAGTACTGGGATTCCAGGCATGAGCCACCACACCCAGCTCATGCTTGGATTTTGTATGATTAATTTAATAATGTGCCTCTCAAATATGAGATGAAAGGGCTTTATGCTGTAGGGCAGTGGTTGATAACATGTGGTCTCTGGGCCAGCAGCATCAACATTACCTGAGAACTCTCTAGAAATGTAAATCCTTGGCCCCCACACTAGACTTATTAAATCAGAGGTGGGGATGGAACTGGCAGTCTGTGTTTTAACAAGATTCAAATTCTTGCTCAGGTCTGTGCACCATTACTGTAGGAGGAAGCAGTTTTCCTTGTGTTCTACCTGAGGCACCTGGGATAGGGACTTGCCCCATTTTGTTCCATTGCCTTTTACTTAGGCCAGAAAAAGTAACCAACTCATTCCATTGCTCGTTATCTCTCCTTCCCTCCTAATTGCTCAATGGAAATACCTAGGAACCTTCTAAAGCCTTACTATTCCCAGAAACCTACAGGTCAGAGTTGAACTGGGTCTTTCATTCTTGCATAACAGCAAGTTGACTTGCATTTTACTCTAGGATGTGGAGGAATTTCTAGAGTCTTCTACAGCAACCAAGTCCACACACCAGGCATTCTCTACAAGGGTCTTTACAGCTCAATCCTGATGCCAATTTCTATCCTAGTCAGGTACAGTTGGTTGCAAAAGTTCTAATTGAATGAGCTCAAATAGGGAATGAGGGGTTTCCTGGACAGAAACATGTGGAATTACTTGATAATCTAGGAATAGGAGCAGTACAGTGTAATGCTTACATGCGTTACACTCTAGAGCCAGGGCAACTGGGTCCAAAGCTGCCACTTACCATTTGGGTAGCCTTGGGCAAATTAACCCTGTATGCTTCAGTTTCTTCACCTCTAAGTAGGAATCCTATTTGCTTCTTAGGATTATTGTCTGTATTCATGAGTTAATATGTAGGGAAGTAACACTACTTGGCCCACAGTACATATTATGTACGCATTGACTATCACCACTATCATGATTCGTAATAACAATAGGATGGGGCTCCTTGACACTGAGCTGGAGGGGGCCTCTGAATGCAAGGCAGCTGGAAGGAGCTCAGCATCAGGAAATGATTGAGCTCATTCTAAGGTTTCATTGTCAACATGACTTAGCACAGCTGCTTCGTTCCATCCTGCTACCAAGTGACCTCTTCTACTTCCTCAAACGTCTGCCCCTCACTGCCTCTACCTGAGTGTGCCTCAGCCTGCCCTGGTCCCCAGTCCACATCTTCATGGCCTTGCAACTTCTGCTTTGGCTACTATGGGCAATGGCTTTCTAAAGTATTTTGTGCACGCTGGGCATGGTGGTGCATGCTTATAATCCCAGTACTTGGGAGGCTGAGACTGGAGGATCCGGATTCGCGGCCAGCCTCAGCTACTTAGTGAGGCCCTCCACAACTTAGTGAGACCCTGTTTCAAAATAAAGAATAAAATAGGGCTGGGGGTGTAGCTCGGAGGTAGAATGCCCCTGGGTTCAATCCCCAGTACCGCAAAAAAAAAAAAAAAAGTATTTAGTGCAAACTACCAGGAAAAAGAGAGACTTGAGATTATGAGCCCTTGTTCAGCATATGGATTTTCTGTCCTTGGGGCAGGTACTGACTTCCAATCTAATCAGAAAAAGGGGGTCAGACACATGAGGGACCCCCGCAGGTGCTATGGGTGGACTCCCTGAGAACAGACTGGTGGAAGAGCCACACTGTGACCAACTCTCCACTACAGCAGCCTGGTGTCATCTCTGCCTCTTGTCAAGTCTCTTGATCACTCCTTTCTTGAACGTGTATTGTTATATAGATGACGAAGATTGGGAAGTCTCAAAGTTCCCTTGTGAGCTGGGCATGGTGGTACAAGCCTGTAATCTCAGTACTTGGGAGACCGAGACAAGAGGATCGCAGGTTCACAGCCAGCCTTGGCCACTTAGAGAGGCTCTTAGCAACCTAGTGAGACCCTGTTTCCAAATAAGAAATAAAATCAGGCTGGGAGTGTAGCTCAGAGGTAGACTGCCTCTGGGTTCAATCCCCAGCACCACACATACAAAAAAAAGTTCCCTTGTGGACAATTTGTAGACATCAGGGGTCTGGTGCTCACTGGAGCAGGGGCATGGTAGTGGTATGTTGCTTGCTTGGTTAGTTTTTTACATTCTTATTCTTCTTATTATTATTATTAAATATGCTAATAGCTTTTCTTAGTTTTAATTTTCTATCTTGACAAAATACTAATTTTTATATGGGCACAAAAATAAATAGAAATGTGACCTACATTCACAGTTCCTGTATTTGATTTTCATATCAGTCTTACTATCTACTCAGTAGTTACACATAGTATTTTCCTTGGGGAAGTTATTGGAGGAATTCAACCCTATTCCTATGCCAGCATTCTGGCCAATACTGTTATGCAGGGGTCAGCAAACTTTCCTGTAAAGGGCTAGATCATCAATATTTTCATCTTTGCAAACCATGTACAGCCTCTGTCACAATTACTTAATTTTGCCATTGTCCCACAAACACAGCCATAAACAAAATATAAATGAACCCACAGGGTTCCAGTACAACTGTATGGACACTGAACCCCAAATTCCTTATAATTTCCACTTGTCATGAATTATTCTTTTTTTATTTTTCCTCAAGCATTTAAAAATGTAAAAACTATTCTTAGCTCATGGGCCATTCAAAAAACAGGCAGCAGGCCAAATTTGGCCCACAGGTGGTGATTTGCTGACTCCTGCTATCATGGAAAGTGTGAGGGAGGAGAGCAAACCTTCGGGTACAGCCTGAATCTCACGGTAGGGGACCTTTCACAGAAAGATGCTGTGAAGCCTGAAGAAGGGGCGTCACCCTCGGCTGGGAGGACCTGGGAGGCTCCGGGGTGGTGACGCTTGAGCTGTGTCTTGAAGCTAAGTGGAGAAGGCAGAGAAGGGAGCTCTGGAGAGCAGGCACAGCTTGCGCACAAGCGGGATGTTGAATAAGCTGGTGAGCCACAAGCCGCTCACCCTGGCTGGGGAAGGTCCAGAAACCAGCGTGCAGGTCCAGATGGCGAAGGGCTTAATGAGATGGGCAAAGGTGGATAGGTTTTATCCTGATGGTCAGTCACTTTCAGACTTTCCCAGCCTTGCTTTTAACAAGTACTTGCAGGGCGCAGTGGCACATGCCTGTAATCCCAGCTACTCCGGGGGCTGAGGCAGGAGGATGACAAGTTCGAGGTTAACTTGGGCAACTCACTGAGATCCTGTCTCTAAATAAAATGGACTGGGAGTGTAGTTCAGTACTAGAACACCCCTAGGTTCCATCCCTAGTACTGCACCAAAACAAAAAACTTAACTAGAAGCTCCAGACATGTAGAAGAACAAGTCATTGTTGACCTGTTGGTCTGGGTGAGTCTGTTACCAAGTGGTAGGGACACAGAGTGGAGCAGATTGAAAGGTTCCCAGACCCTACAACTTGCCCCGATTCACCCATGTCTGTCCTTGAGGCACTTGTGCTGAGCAGGGTGTGAAAATCATGGCTGTGGCCACTGGAGGACAATGGCAGGGTTATAAGCATACACAATCTGGGTGTGTTCTAGAAAGATTACTTAGAATCTCAGCAACCTAGTGAGACCCTGTTTCAAAACAAACAAACAAACAAAAAAATAAAAAGGGCTTGGGTGTAGATGGGAGGTAGAATGCCCCTGGGTTCAATCCCCAGTAACACACACACACACACACACACACACACACACACACACACACACAACTAATAGTAATAGAAAGATTACTCAGGCAATAAAAGTGACTGATGCAAGACCAGAGGCAAAACAATTGATTAGAAGACTGTCATTGGCTGGGTGTGGTGGTGCACTCTTGTAATCCCAGTACTTGGGAGGCTGAGACCGGAGGATCCGGATTCGCAACCAGCCTCAGCTACTTAGTGAGGCCCTCCGCAACTTAGTGAGACCCTGTTTCAAAATAAAGAATAAAAAATAGGGCTGGGGGTGTAGCTCGAAGGTAGAATAATGCCCCTGGGTTCCATCCCCAGTACTGCAAAAACAAAAACAAAAACAAAAACAACAACAAAAAAAGAAGAAGACAGTCATTGGTTCAAACAAATAATTTCTCTATTATGTGCCCAGCAGTGTGTGAAAGTATTTATTTGGGGATTAAATAGGGAAGGCAACAAACATTTAGCAAGTAAGTGGTTATTTTTATATTAAAATGATAGCTAAAACTTAAAGAGCACTTTTCCAATATGAACTCAGGAAGTGATTGATGCTCATTCTAGGTTTCATGGTTAACATGACTTACTTAGCACAGCGGCTTAGTTCATCGTGCGACCAACTTGCCTCTTCTACTTCCTCAAACGTCTGCCTCTCACTGCCCCCACCCGAATGCCCCTCAGCCTGCCTTGGTCCCAGTCCACATCTTCATAGCGTTTTATCTTCTGCTTTGGCTCCTATGGGTAATGGCTTTCTGTATTATTTAGTGCAAATTACCAGGAAAGAGGTAAAATTGGGTTTCTCACCATAATTTTATAAGGTGGGGAATATTACTCCCATTTTACAGATGAGGAAACTGAGGTACATCATGAAGCTGATGATGAAACAGCTATTTTGGGTGGGGTGTTGGGGGAAGTTCTCTCTAAGGAGGTTGAGTGGACACTGGGGAAATGAGAAAGGGCAGTTGTAGGCTTCCCCATGGAGAGCTGGAGCAAATAATGCTAGCAGACTGGAGGCCAAATCCCAGGGCTCACAGGGGGATGACTTGGTCAGTCTGAAGAGCAAGAGTTGAGTATTGTTGGTATAGGAGGAAGTACAGGGAAAGTGTTGGAGGATGAGGCTGGAGAAGGAAGCGGCAGCCAATCCTGCAGACCCTGGAGGCTGTGGGAAGGAGATTCGAGTTTATTCTCAGAGCATAGGGAGCGTTGAAGGAAGTGCAAAGATTGGATCTGAATTCCTAAGTAATGACTGTGGAGAATGGATGCGAGATTGGCCCCTGAGGAAGCAGGAAAGCCTGTAGGAGCCTCTTGCCGTAGTCCAAGCAAGAAATGATGTCACCTTGGCCAAGAGTGGTGACAAAGAGTATGGAGGGACACAGATGGACTCTGTTTATTGTCATAACCCAACCGAGGGATAGTGAAGACCTGAACCAAGATTGTGGCCATGTGAGTGGAGAGGAAGGATACAATGAAATAGATTTTTAAGACGGAATACTGAGAAGTGGTGGTGACCTGTTAGAAGATTAGTTTAATTTCCATTGATTTTTTTATGGCGCTTGGGACGTCTAGAAAGAACTGTTAAGTAGGAAGTTGGCAATGAAATTGGGAATTGGGGGTCTACTGCATAAACCTTGGAGTGTATCCATTCTGTTTTGGACACATGGGAGAAGGGTTGATTTTGCGAAGGGTCCAGAGGAGTTCCCAGTGGGGGAGAGGAGAACACAACTCAGGGCTGGCGGGGTCCTTGGCTTACATGACAGAAAAGAATTTCAGCACGAGCCAGTGAGAGACATAGATCGAGGTTTATTTAAGAAAGGAAGAAATACACATTCAAGGGCAATGTGGACCATCTCTAGAGTGAGAGATGCATTTTGGAGGTTCCTGGCTCTTCTTTTAAAGGAAACTTGGTGAAGGTTGAGTATGGGAAGGTATGTAAGGATAACATCAGTCTGGTGATCCCAAACCAGTTTGTGTGGTCTGATCATCTATTGGATCCTTACACTGATTGTAGTCTGTGCAATTTTATCAATAGATAAGCTGGAAAGTTTCCTAAATTAGAGGTTTCTCAAGATATCGAATCTGTCTTGTTCTGTCTTGTTAATAGTGACAGAGTAATTATAGTGTTTTTTTGGTTTTTGTTTTGTTAGCTTTAAGATTTACAGATTTGAAATTTTAAGATTACAGATTTTGCAGGAATTTGGGAGAGACAGGAGCCTAGAAGAGAGAACTGGTTTGGGGAGTAAAGGTATAAGGATCTTTAACACTAGGCTTTTATATCAAAGTTATGTTTTATTTCTCCTTCCTTGCTGTCTCCTTTCTACCTATTTCTTTAATTTTTTGATTCCACCTCATATCCTTCCACTCCCAAACTTTGATCCTTTAAGTGGTAAGTGGCAAAGATTCATCTTCTATAGATGCTTCAATCTGGCAAGGGGTGTCAGCCCTGCCTAGCCAGGGATTGAAAGTCTCCGCCTGACTGATCTGAAGGGGATAGGGAGAAACTGGCCTCAGTTGTTGAGATGGGTCGGAATCCTCACATTGCCATCCTCTCAACATGAAAGTTTTGTAATCTGGAAGATACAAATTTTATCACAAGATTGAGAAGGCAAGGGCCAAGCAATAGCAGAAGGAACATGGTGACCAAAGGTGTTTATATGGCTATTATTATATTATTATTACTATAGTAGCTGCAGAGGGCATTGTATAAGAAGGTAAAAATAAAAAGGATTAGGGTTTCCAAGAGAGAGCAGATCCCTAGCCAAGGAACTGGCTCCTGGTGGAGTAGAGAAATTCCCATAGCCAAAAGGAAAAAGTCCCACAAGAGTGGAAAAAGAGCAAGATTTCTGTTATATAGTACATAGGGGAACTTAGCTCAAACAGGTTTCAATTTAAAAAATTTTAATAGTACTCATAGATCCTGCAGTAGCTTATAGGAATAGGAATTTTTCCTTTTTGTGGTATTGGGTAGTTCTGGATCTAAAAAACCTCAAGAGGGGCAGATTTAATTTTATAGGACTCAGTTGGAGAGAAGTTTTGGGCATCAGTGCCAGATCCTATTTGTTCTTTGAACCTAAAAGTGGAAGTACCATTATGTATTAAAAAGTAGAGTATAAGGGGAAGCCAAAGTCAGCAGATACCTAGTTAAATGATATGGGGTCTTTTAAACGGCTTCATGAGTATGACTCTTTCTTTTTACCTCCGTAATAGCACATTTGTCTCTGGTTATACCTTTCTGCTGAATTTTCAAGACCAGTAGATAGCCCTATGTCGAGCAAACATATATTTTTAAAAGTTATTTTATTGTTAAAGTCAGTCGAGCCTCCTCGAGGGTCACTTTTAGGGACTTTGTGAGGAACCTCTCGGCTCCTTAAGTCTTTTCCTCTATCAGTGGCGCCATCTGCCAGGATGGGTTAGGGTCTTGGTCACCACATGGCTTCCCTTGAAGCATTGGGGACATTCCCCTCTCCAATGACCCTCTTTTTTGCAGAATATATACGTGGCTCCTTGTCTCTGGGGTCTTTGCAGTCTCCTGATTGGGAGGTCAGGTGACTTACCAGAGTTGCAGGACCTCAGGGGAATCCCATCCTTCCCTGAATCCTATTTGACCTTGGAGGGCGAGGACCAAATATTGGTTATTTTTTTCTTAGCCCTTTTTTTTCCTGATTGTTCTCCAAGTCTCAGTTGTTGAACAGCCAGATGATGGCTAGCATCTGAAGACACTGTTTAGTTCTGTTAGAAGTTGTACTTCTGGCCAGGCGTGGTGGCGCACGCTTGTAATCCCAGTACTTTGGGAGGCGGAGACCGGAGGATCCGGGTTCACGGCCAACCTCAGCTCTCTCTCTGTCTCTCTCTCCCTGTCTCTGTCTCTCTCTCTCTCCTTAGTGAGGCCCTCCGCAACTTCGTGAGACCCGGTTTCAAAATAAAGTATAAAAAACAAAAATAGGGCCGGGGGTATAGCACGGAGGTAGAACACCCCTGCGTTCAATCCCCGGTACCGCAAAAAAAAAAAAAAAAGAAGTTGTACTTCTGTAAAACATTAACATACAACAGTTACAAAGTTTTATAAGGAAAATACAGAACAAAATTATTAGGAGCAAAACAAATCCAGTTTGTATAGTAGTTATAAAAATATTAGATGGTATAAATAAATCTCCACTTAAGTTTGACTTGTTTATAGATGTATATTTTTTAGATTATTATTGCCCAATTTTCTAATCAGCAGAGTGGCATGGTTTAGGATGCCAAGTGTTTGCGTACATTTAATTGTCTTTGTTTAAAGAAGATGGTCATAATACAGTTAGGAGCACACAAATATAAGCCTGGAAATGGTTATCACTATTAACAATTTTTGCTTAAATGATATCAGCTTGGTAAAGTATTCTCTTGTATACTTTGGGAATACATTTAAGATACAAAGAAGCCAGTAATAATTAACATCACAGTTACACTAAAGTTTATATAGGTATAAATATATTATTCAATAATCATATATAAATAATTAAAAATTATTATAGTTATATATTTTATTAGATATTACATTATCATAATATATATTATTTAAATTAAGTTATTTGTTAAAGATTTAAGTCAGGTGGACTAAAAGGTATTTGGATCCATTTATATTGTTTTAATTTATGAGTACTCATTTATAAATCAATTTTTGTACCAGGTAGACAATAAACACAAATATAGACAATACACCCATGTATACAAATAGACATAAAAATAGACAGGAAACAAATATTCTGTAGCTTTCATTTTCCGGGTATTATATTCCCACAGGTAGGGGAAAAGAGAGCTACAGATGTTTACTAAACATAGTGCCAGATTTAAACATGCACCAGATTTAATCCCAGATATCAAAACACAACCTGTCACAGATGTCTGTCATGTGGCACACAGTAGATTATAGAATAAAAGACACAAACATGGAAGCCTCTATAGCTGGGGCTGGCTGGGGCAGGATCTACCAACCATGGCTGACATTGAATCAACTGGTTCAGGAGCCACTTGTCACCATGAGACACATCTGCATCCAATACCATCACTGTTTATCCCTGGGGGGGGGCCCAAATAATCAGATTTCTGCCCATTTTCCTTCCCATTTACTGAACAAGCTTCCATTCTCTAATTCTCTAATTTACATTGGGGCCAAGCTATGTAACAAAACATCAGTTTCCTGTTTTCTTTAAGGCCTCTGCTTTAAAATAGTTATAACTAAGCCAGGCGTGGGGGTGCACACTTGTAATACCAGTACTTTGAGAGGCGGAGACCGGAGGATCTGGGTTCGCGGCCAGCCTCAGCCCTCTCTCTCTCTCTCTCTCTCTCTCTCTCTCTCTCTC
>PVJS01060413.1:0-11255 GCA_004027185.1 Glis glis | reverse complement strand
TCCCAGTACTTGGGAGGCTGAGACCGGAGGATCCAGGTTTGTGGCCAGCCTCAGCTACTCAGTTGAGGCCCGCCACAACTTAGTGAGACCCTGTTTCAAAATAAAGAATAAAAAATAGGACTGAGGGTGTAGTTCGGAGGTAGAATGCCCTTGGGTTCAATCCCCAGTACTGCAAAAAAAAAAAAAAAAGTTGATGAATCCTGGGCAGGCAGGACTCAGTTCCTCAGAGACCAGATTGTGAGGGCTTTCCTTTGAAACTCACAAAGGTCAGTGGAAGGCAGATAAAAACAAGTAGTACTCTGACAAAGGGGGAGAGGAGCATATGGGTTTAACTAAGATGCACACCGCTTCCTTTTATGGGGATGCCAGGTAACAAAATAGTAATGCATGTTGAGAAGTTCTAAGTGATCTTTAACTGTTCTGACAGAGGATTCTGGGGAACCTTGAGGGCTCAGTCACCCATAAAACCTGGGCTAGCAGCTCCTAATTCAGAGCCCCTAAAAGTATCTTACACCATACATCACACTGCACCCCTTTCAGAGAGTGGGCTTTGTCCTGAGCTGGCTTATTTGGTCTTTATAGCAACTTTATGCACAGGTTTTACTGTCCTCATTTTATGGGAGAGGAGATGAATGCTCAGAGAGCTGCCCAAAATGCCCACTTAAATGCAGAACTAGGACTAAAATCTAGTTCCATTCACTACAAATTTGGGTACCCTTTTTATCTGGCCAGGGTTAGAAATACAGATTCCATGGCCCAAATTCCCAGAGATTCTGATACTTGGTGGAGCCAGGATTTTTTTTTTCAAGTGCTGGGCAGCTTAAGGAATTTCTGTGCAAGATCACGGTTTACTTATTATCTTTGATTTTGCAAATGAAAAGAAAATTGGAAATAAGAATTTACTAACCAGCTAAAAAAAAAGAAGTTTCATGGCTTTGAAAGGGGCAGAAGCAGGAAGTCTCTTCTGACTAACAGGATAGCCTGCAGCACTCCAGGTAAACAGGGTGTCTGTCCTCATACACCCAGACCCAGTGAGAACACCAGTGAACACGTCAAAGAGTTCTCTAGACACGGAGCACTATTCTAAGCACGTTCACATGTAGTTTCCTTTATCCTCACAGCAGCTCTTTGAGGTTGTCTGCCTCCACCCAACAGATGAGGGACCTGAAGCGCCATTAGTTCAAGACCAACTATTTGGTTAAGGTGGTCAGTGAAGGCCTGTTGGTCCCATAAATTGAAGCATTAACTGGCTTAGGACACACTGCCCACACACCGAATGGGTCAAAGACCAGTGGGCACAGGGCAGGACAGGACTCCCAGGGGTCAGGAGCCATGAAGACCCACGGTGCGTGCACACCGATGGCCGCCTCCTTCCTTCCATCCCAAGAGCCAAGGTGGCTTCACTCCTGTCCAAGGCTCTGCTCTGCCCCCCCGCCCCCACCATGCCCTCTGGTCTCTTCCAGAATCTTTACCTGCTGATTATTGGTCACCCCCCTTTCTCGTTTGTCTTTAACATCACCCTGGATTGCTTTTTTTAAATTTATGTATGTATTTATCTATTTATTTGTACTGGGGATTGGACCCAGGGGCATTCTACCTTCGAGTTACACCCCTAGCCCTTTTTATGTTTTTACTTTGAAACAGATTCTCACTAAGTTGCTGAGACTAGCCTCAAACCTGGGATCCTCTTGTCTCAGCCTCCCAAATACTGGGATTACAGGAATGTGTCACAACACCTGGTTATGGATTTGTTCTTTCCCAGCAATCTGAACAGGGTCAGGTGTCCCCTACCTGTGAACAGTCCTTCCCATCATCCTCACAAGTCCTTCATCTCCTAAAAACTGACGTCATCTGTTCCCCCGCCCCACATCTCAGTTAATGACCTCAGCATCCATTCAGGGGCCCAAGCCAGGAGTGTAGGTAATGATGCATAGTTAGAGCTTGTTAGCCAGACTAACTTATTAGCTAGAGTGACTCCATATTTGTTACTCAGAATGACCTCAAACCTGGCCCTAAAACAGGGAAGTTGGCTTTAAAAAAATTAAACCAGGACATTGGCAGGATAGTTAATGGATTGTCGTAATAACATATTGTAACTTATTGTGTTATTGTTATCTTGCTAACCACCTATTCTTGCTTCTGTACTTCGTTATGCTTGGCTTGCTTGGTGTACCTGAATACTATGGGAACCATAGAGGCAGCCCACCCCCTGCTGTGGAAACCTGCCATGGGAACCTGTTTCACCCCGAGCTTGTATTGTATCTTACCCTATATAAGAAAATGCTGGAGGACAGTCAAGTACTGCACTTGGCTCTCATGCCTGTATAGTATTACTGACCAGTAGTAAAGACTCCCATTTAACACCTTTGGTGGTCTGATTGGCCCTGACTGGGACGCTACCTCGCCACAGTATCATTCTTGAGTCTTCCCTCTTATCACTTTCTCACCCAATTCCTCACTCGGTCTTGTGGCTGCCGCCCTGTAAACACCTCTCCACTGCCCCTGCTTCTCCCCACTGCCACCACCTCTGGCCACCATCATGAGTTCCCGTGTCAGCACAGCGCTCTCCACTGCCCCCGCCTTGCCAGCCTCCCGACCTGCTCATCATTCCCTATACAGCCAGAGGGATTTTCCCCCGCAGAAAGCTGTCCCTGCCGCTCCCCTGCTTAAAACCCTGCAGAGCTCTGTATTGCTCCTAAGTTAAAGATCATACTCTAAGGACATGAGGATATGATCCTGCTTACCTCACCAGACTCATTTCCCCCCTTCCCTGCTACCACCCGCTGGGGCCAGTCCTCTTCACCCTTCTGCAATCAGTTTGTCCATCCCCTGGCCCAGGAGGGATCCTTTGACCTCTCCTACGTGCTTCGGCCCAGTTTTCCCTCTGGAGCACTTATCCCACTATAAGTTGTTGATTTGTCTAATCCTAGCTAAAGCAAATCTCTTGCTCCTTAAGGACAGGGACTGTCTGAATTACCTGCACTTAATTCTTTTTACCATATTTAGCACTCAGTAATAGCTCAACAAACATAGGTTGAATGAATGAATTACCCTGCAAGGCCATGAGTACTGACCAAAATTCCATCAGAAGGACTTTGAGGTTCTGAGTAGAAAATGTTTTCCTCATTTAGAGATCAGGCTGGCAGCAGAGATGAACTGAAAGGGTCCAGAGGGAAGCCTGAGAGCTAACAAATGTTGTAGAATATCTGTGCTGTGCTAGCATCTGCTGCTGATAATTATTTCCTCTTAATTCTCAGAGTAATCACATAAGATAGATATAGAGTTTGCTCCCATTTTAAAGATGGAGAAACTGAGGCTCAGAGAAGTAATGTATTTGCTGAAAGTCAAACAGTGGTAATACTAAGATTCAAACTTTGTTTACGTACCTTTCTCTGTGTTGCAGTTTGGGTCTGAGTTCCTTCTGCAGCTATAACAATTGTATGACTCACCTTGAATCTTTAGGGGGCTGCCTATGCCTTCATATGTAGAAAAAACCTAGTAAACAGCTTATAAGAAGGGCATATTTCTCATTGGACTTAAGTGGGAAGTTTGAGTATCATCAATAAATTCAAATTCTGTGATCATGGAGTTTGAGGGCTAGAAAGGACTTTAGAAATTATTTAGTCAGTTCTCCCTTTTAACACCTGAAGAGGCTGGTGACTAGTCTCAGGCCACACTGGTTTACAGAACCAGGGTTAAAACCCTGGATATCTGACCCCCTGACTAACCCACACACGCTTTGCCATTCTGGTGCTTGATTTTGTTTATTTGAGTCTCTTATAAACATCCCTCTTAACACTTAAAACTGCAAGGTGCTTTGTCAGAGGAAGAATTTCAACATTGCTGATGGCCAGATGAGGTTACAACAGTGGGCCTGGACTTGCCGGAACCAGGAAGTTCAGCGGAGCTGGGGAGCTCAGGGTACATTGGGGCTCCAATGGTGTGGGAAAGACAAGTTGGAAGTCTTCCCCAGTGGGACCTTCCACTCACAAATGTCAGGAGAAATATGGGGGGAGGGGCCAGAAGTTTTGTTTATCCAGATATGACGAACTAGAGAAATTACTCTCAGATGCTTACAATCCATGACTGTAATTACACTCATGAGATGGAATAAAAATACAGAGAGAAAATACTCAGAGGAGGGTGTGAAAGATTTTGCCTGGGAGAGTCAGGAAGACTTCCTGGGGGAAGTGGGCTCCTGAGTTGCTTTGAAGGAAAAATATAAAGAGGAAGTAGGCCATTTTAGGCAGAGGGAAGAACAAGGGCGAGTGGAGGGGTGATATAAATGAGAACAGTGGTTCTCAAAGGACAGTACGTGGATAGAAGCAGGAGCACACCTGGGAAAGTGTTAGGAATGCAGATTTTGGGACCTCTACCCCAGGCCTACTGAACCAGAACCACTAGGGATGGGCCCAGCATTGTGTGCTTTCATAAGGCCTCCGAGTGATTCTGATGGACTCTAAAGTTTAAGGCCCACTGGATTGGATCATTCCTAACTGGAAGACCACAGCGTCCTTGTTCTCAAGGTAAAGCTTTGGGATAGTGGGCACAGGTAGGGACAGAGCGTGAGAGCCTGCACACTGGTTCCCTCCTTAAATGCCCATTAGGCCCTGGTCACTCTGACTTAAGTGTCACACATGACACGAGGTGCCTGTAGTCACATCTTTCTCATCTATGAGGTCCCAGAGTGTCCCCATGAGTCCCTTTGCTGACCACACCGGAACCAAGTGACACAGCTGTGCCAACTTTTTTGCCTTTTCACCTCCTTTGCACCCTTTGAGTCACTTGTCACCCTTTCACATGAGCCTTCTCAGTCACTTATTGAAAAGTGGCACGCACACCCCTGTTCCAGGCACTCCCTATGCCCCGAACTGGCCTATTGCTCTTCATCACATTAATTGACATTGACCCTGTGTTTTACTTTTCTTTTTTTTTTTCTTGTCAGTCCTCCCAGCCCCAATAGAATGTGAGGTTCACAAAACCAAAGCCTGTGATTTTGTTTCGCAGCCATACCCTCCAGCTAGAACAGCACCGGCACGCAGGCTGTCAAGTGAGTGGACGGTTTATGTCATGCAGCTGTGCTTGTGTGGCTGCAGGTACATTAATTGGCCAAGCCAGGAATTAGCCCCCTCTTCCAAAGACAGCTTCCTGTCAGTTTCCCATGGCCTATGAAGGCATCTGACATGAGCGCTTTGTCATGGTGACAGGCTGACCCTACTGGTAGGGATTTGTGAGGCCCCAAGGGAAGATGACACAGGATGGGATTGAAGAAAGGGGCCGCTGAGAAACTAGAGGCAGATAGGACCACAGAGGGACATCAGTCACCAGGGACAGCAGTAATGGAAGTGGGGATGGAGGACAGGCGACACATCTCAATGGAGGAGAATGCCAGGCTCATAATCCCAGAAGAGGACTTGGAGATATGAAGCTGCTGCAGGGCCACTGGAGCTGTCCTTGTATCCCCAGTGATGTCCTAGAAGCCCAGCTGTAAGGCTGGTTCCCTCTCCCTTAGTCCCCTGCACATCCTAAAAACAGCTCAACATTAACCAACATAGCCTGAGGGGTCACCAGCCCCCTTAATAAAGGCACCTGTGACACGAGGCTGAAGACCATCTGGCCCCCTCTGGCGGGGGCTTCCAGGGGTGGGGCTGGGCTGGCCCTCCTGTCCCACGAGGACGGCACCTGTACTAGAATAGAAGTTCTAAGGTCCCTGTCGTTGCTCATTTCAGGCAGCAATGCTCAGCCGAGGAGTTTCTCTTGAAAGCATGGCAATACTCACGGAAGACCTGTGTGACCCATTTTAAATGCAGCCTTTCTCTTCATTACCGTGCAGGGAAAAGGTCAGCGCAAGGCATTGTTGCTGAGCCAAGTCAGCAAACAAAATCCCATGTTTGCTGTTCCAGGTGGCCCTGGAGCGGCTCCTTTGAGGCAGGCTGGGGTGAGGTGGGGAGTTAGAAGGTGGAGCTTGTGTGGGAAGAGGAACAGAGCCCCTATCCTCCCCTCCTGGGGACCTGTTTGTGACATGGCCCACTGCAGGGCCTGGCCCCCTTCCTGCTGCCCTTCAGCCATTCACTGTCCTGAGTCTATTTCCAAGGATGCACCTGGAAAGCTTCCCACCTGGCCAGATACAAGGCCAGTTTTTGTAGATTTGCTAGTGCAATTCTAAAACCTTTTAATTTTGATCCTGCCTGACCTTGAGAGTATTAGAGGTCATATATTCTTAAATGAAAAACATGTTGTCCAGATAGCATGATAACCAAAGCTCACTCATTCCATGATCCACTAAGTGTCAGGAGCTAGACTAAATATTGAGGAAACCGCAGAGATGATGAGACAGAAGTTCCTGCCCTCACTGAGCTTCAGTCAAAAGGAAAGACAGATATTAAATAATTATAAACAAGAGGAATATTATGAAAGAGGAAGTACAAGGCACCTGGAGCTTATAACAGAAGCCACTGGATCCAGCCTGGGGGTCCTTATAAAACTTCCTTGAGTAGCTGGGCTTGGTAGTGCACGCTTGTAATCCCAGTACTTGGGAGGCTGAGACCAGAGGATCCAGGTTCACGGCCAGCCTCAGCTACTTAGTGAGGCCCTCCGCAACTTAGTGAGACCCTGTTTCAAAATAAAGAATAAAAAATCAGGCTGGGGGTGTAGCCCGGAGGTAGAATGCCCCTGGGTTCAATCCCCAGTACTGCAAAAAAATAAAAAAACTTCCTTGAGGAATGGGTAGCCATTTTAGCCAGGTGGAGAGGGTAGGGAAGGAACCTTCTAGGCAGGGGAAACTACATATTTGTAGGTCCAGAGTGGTAGTGGTAGGGAAGGGGGGAAGCCAAGAAGGGAGGACGGAGAAGGGGGAGAAGGAGAGAAGTGTTTGAAAAATACTGGCCCTTTATGGCTGAACTGTAGAGGGGGTAGAACCAGCGAGAGACATCCAGTACATTTTTGTACTGGAGGTAGAATGGGCTTTGCTCCTTGCACCCTCCGAAAGTTGGCATTTGACAATTGGTGGAATCTCTCCACCAACTCTACATGGCAAATGATTTCACCAGTTTATAAACAGACAAACAAATAACAACACACATGTCATACTCTGAGTATTTCAAGTCCATGATGCATTTATTTATTTTTTTATTTTGCAGTGCTGGGAATCGAACCCAGGGCCTTGTACATTCTAGGTAAGCTCTACCACAGAGCTACAACCCAACCCCTTAAAGTGCATTTAGAGAAGTATTGGCCACTTGGTACAAAGTGAACATCTGACCCCAGCAATGCCAGTCTGTGGCTGGTCAGTGACCTGTGAAATGGTTTGTTATAAAAGCTTTCTGAAATGGAGGCAACCTATACTACATAATGAAGGCAAGCCAATATGGATGTCCCTCTTGGTGAGTTTGAATAAGAAGAATCAGTATCGGTTAGTCAACAGCAACAGGAGAAACAGAGGCTGAGAGTTGCCGAGACAATGTAATTGTGAAATCTTTAAGTGGGAACCTCCAAAGCCTCCCAGTAAGGGTCTGCAGGTCCCCCAAATACAGTTCTGTCTCCTCATGGCCTGGCTATAGGATTAAGGGTTCCATCTTCCTACTTCCCTGTGTATCCCTATGACAAACCCCACTCACCTGATAGACACTGATCTAAAAAGTGGTATTTGGGTTCTTGTTCGAATTCCTCATTGCTGAGCTGGGAAAGTCAGCTATGGCTACCTGGATATGTAGCCTTGATGTTTTGTACAGTTATGGGCTCTGTGCCTTCTAATAATATTCAGAACCAGGTGGAAGGACAAAGGATACAAATTTGTTGCCTACCCACTGTGTGCAGGCAACATATTGTTATTCTTACAACAGTCAAGAGGTGCAATGGACCTTACTTTATAGCTGGTAGAAGACAGAATCGGGATCCAAACCCAGGTCTCTCTCCATTGCCTGCCCAGTTGTGCCTCCTGGGCTGCTTCCTTCATGTGTTTAAACATATGTTTATATAGTGTGTGCTGTGTGGGAGGCATACAATTTTACAGTTGAAATTATCCTCAAGGACTTCTACCTTATTTGAATCTCTGCAACTTGGGGTCTTGGTTTTAGTGATTTTGGTTGTCCTCTTACCAGAGGCAATTATGAGGAATCAAGTAAGAAAGAAAATTTTTTAATTTAGATTCAGTAGCTTCACCAAGATTCTGAAAGTCTGCTAGTGTATTTTATTTATTTAGTCTATTTTTCTTCTTGGAATTACCAAATAAAAAAATCCTAGAACTAGAATCCAGGAGCATTCTCCTCCAAGCTATACCCCCATGTTCTCCGTAAGTTGCTGAGGCTGGCCTCAAACCTGCAACCCTCCTGTCTCAGCCTCCCAAGTACTGGGTTTATAGGCATATGCCACCACATCTGGCTAATAGTTTTATTTTTGCTTTACCATGTCTGTGTGTGTGTGTGTGTGTGTGTGTGTGTGTGTGTGTGTGTATGATGCTGGGAATCAAACCCAATGCCTTGTACATGTTAGGTAAGTGCTCTACCACTGAGCTATATCCCCAGTCCTACGATGTTTTAATATCTACATTTGTTAATCTACTATGAGGCTCCATTAGCTTTAATAATTAATGCATACAATTGAGTCTGGGAAATGTTATATTTGTTCTGTGACTACGTATCTGGTTAAAAATGGGAAGTCTGTTGTTAAATTGAAACAATTGAAACTGATAATTCCAAAACAGTGAGACAGATGAAATTTACTTCAAAACTTTCCCCCTTAAAATAGCAATGATTGCTGGGCATGGTGGTGCATGCTTAAACAAAAGTTATAAACAATAAACACACAAAGCCCTCTGGCACACATCAGCTTCTAAAATCGTTTTAGTAAGTGAGCGCTTTTGTTTTAAATAGAATGAAAAATGTGTATTTTAGTTGTGTATTAAAAATTACCACAAGCCAGGCATGATGGTGTACACCTGTAGTCTCAGCTACTCAGATGTCTGAGGTGGGAGGATCACTGGATTTCAGGAGTTTGAGACCAGCCTGGGCAACAGAGTTCCCATCTCAAAAAATAAATAAGCCGGGCTTGGTGGCTCATGCCTGTAATCCCAGTACTTGGGAGGCTGAGACAGGAGGATCACAGGTTTGAGGTCAGCCTCAGCAACTTAGTAAGACCCTGTTTCAAACTAAAAAAATAAAATAGGGCTGGGAGTGTAGCTTGGAGGTAGAATGACCCTGGGTTCAATCCCTAGTACATAAAAAACAAGCCAACAAACAAAATAATTACCATAAAAAAAATTTTGTTCATTTATATATAAAGAAAGAGGAATACCATTTTTCATATAGCCACAGCACAAAAGTGAGAATCTCATGCAGGAGGCATCACAATACCTGACTTCAAACTATACTGCAGAGCCATAGTAATAAAATCAGCATGGTACTGGCACCAAAGCAGATACATAGACCAATGGAGCAGAATAGAAGACTCCAAAACAAACCCACACACCTACAGCCAATTGATTGTTGACAAAGGGGCTAAAAACATCCACTAGAAAAAAGATAGCCTCTTCAACAAATGGTGTTGGCAAAACTGGTTAACCACATGCAGAAAAATGGAAATAAACCCCACTTTCTCACCCTGCACAAGAGTCAATTCAAGAAGGATCAAAGACCTGAAAATCAGACTAGAGACCTTGCAGCTACTCGAAGAGGGCATAGGTCCAACTCTTCAACACATAGGCACAGGCAAAAACTTCCTCAACAAGACCCCAAAGGCACAAGAAGTTAAAATGAGGATCAATACATGGGATTGCATTAAACTGAAGAGCTTCTGCACAGCAAAGGAAACTATCAAAAACCTCAACAGAGAGCCGACAGAATGGGAGAAGATTTTTGCCAGCTACTCCTCTGATAGAGGACTAATATCTAGAATATACAGAGAACTCAAGAAAGTCACCACTAAGAACACAAACAACCCAATCAAAAAATGGGCAAGTGAACTAAATAGGCACTTTACAAAAGAAGAAATACACATAGCCAATAAATGTATGAAAAAATGTTCAGCATCATTAGCAGTCAGAGAGATGCAAATCAAAACTACCCTAACCCCAATTAGAATGGCAATCATTAAAAATGCAAACAATAACAAATGCTGGCCAGGATGTGGAGAAGTAGGAACCCTAATACACTGTTGGTAGGATTGCAAATTAGTGCAACCACTTTGGAAAACAGTGTGGAGGATCCTCAGAAGACTGGAAATGAACCTATCATATGACCCAGCAATACCACTTCTAGGTATCTACCCAAAAGAATGGAAACCAAATTACCAGACTAATGCATGCATATCTATGTTTATAGCTGCACAATTCACAATTGCCAAACTATGGAACCAGCCAAGATGTCCATCAACAGATGTATGGATTACAAAACTATGGGATATGAACACAATGGAATTTTATGCAGCCATCAAGAAGAATAAAATTACATAATTTGCAGGAAAGTGGGTGGAATTAGAGAGCATTATGCTTAGTGTGATTAGTCAGTCGCAAAAAGTGAAAAGTCGGATGCTCTCCCTAATATGTGGAAGCTAGGTAGAATAGGGCATAGGAGGGACTCCAGACAAAGACGGAGAAAACCTCAGGTGAGCAAAGAAGGAGAACTAACTGAGGGTGATGGGAGGGGGGAGAGGGAAACACCCTAATGCACAGGATGCACATATGCAAATATACCAAAGTCAACTACTATGCTGAGCATGAGAAAGAGGGAAGGGGAGGGAATGGGAGTGGGAATTGGGGGAGGGCTAATTGACCCTTGTGAGCATGTATACTTCTACCACCCTGAAATCCATCAAGTTGTATGATTACAATACACCAATTAAAAATAAATAGATAAATAATTTTTAAAAAGTGAGAATATAGCCGGGCTTGGTGGCGCACGATTGTAATCCCAGTACTTTGGGAGGCGGAGACCGGAGGATCTGGGTTTGCGGCCAGCTTCAGCGCGCATGCGCGCGTGCACGATCGATCAATTGATCGATCGATCAATCTATCTCTTTCCTCTCTCTCCACCTAGTGAGGCCCTCCGCAACTTCGTGAGACCCAGTTTCAAAAATAAAGCATAAAAAAAAAATAGGGCCGGGGGTGTAGCGCGGAGGTAGAACGCCCCTGCGTTCAATCCCCGGTACCGCAAAAAAAAAAAAAAAAAAAAAAGTGAGAATATGCCGGGCGTGGTGGCACACACTTGTAATCCGAGTACTTTGGGAGGCGGAGACCAGAGGATCCGGGTTCGCGGCCAGCC
>PVJS01060412.1:0-11255 GCA_004027185.1 Glis glis | reverse complement strand
TATGTGGTGGATAACATGTATTGTTTTGCGTATGTTGAACCAGCCTTGCTTTCCAGGGATGAAACCAACTTGGTCATGGTGTACGATTTTCTCAATATGGTTTTGAATGCGCGTGGCTAGTATTTTATTTAGAATTTTTGCGTCTATGTTCATTAATGATATTGGTCTGTAATTTTCTTTCCTTGAGGTATCTTTATTTATGTTTTATGACTTCTGAATAATGATTGCCTCGGATTATCTCACATTTGCTTGCAAATAGTGCTCTGTTGCATTTCCCCTCCTATTTCCAATTTATTATTTTTTAAATTACTATTATTTTCTGTTTGTGGTATTGGGGACTAAACCCAGAGGCATTCTACCTCTGAGCTATACCCCCAGTTCTTTTTTTTTTATTTTGAAACAGGGTCATGCAAAGTTACTGCATACTAGCCTTGAACCTGCTATCTTACTGTTTCAGTTTTCCACATCCTGGGATTACAAGGTTACACCACCACACCCAGCTTTTAAATTATTTTTATTGGTGTATTATAATTATACATATTAGTGGGAGTCACTGTGAGTTCTTCATACATAAGCCTAATTTTGTTGATTCCATTTGCCAGTACCTCCTGTTCACTACCCCCCATTCCCTTAGTCCTCTTCCTCTTCTGTAGTGGTCTCCCTTCTGTTATCATTAGAGCACCCCTCTTTTTTTTTCTTTTTTCTTCTTTTTTTCTTTCTAGCTTCTACATATGAGAGAAACCATATGTCCCTTGAATTTCCGAGTCTGGCTTATTTTGCTTTACATAATGTTCTCCAATTCCATCCTTTTTTCTGTAAATAACATAATTTTGATCTTTATGGTTGAATAAAACGTGTGTGTGTGTATGTGTGTGTGTAATTTTCTTTGTCCATTCATCTTTTGATGAGCACCTAGGCTAGTTCCATAACATAGCTATTGTATTGGACTGATATAAAAATGGGTATGCATGTATTGCTACAGTATTCTGACTTTCTTTTTTGGATAAACACTAACAAGTGGTATTGCTGGGTCACATAACTATATGATATTATTTGCCTTTTGAGGAACTATTTTACTGATCTCCACAGTGGTTGTACTCATTCACAATCCCACAAAGAGTGTCTAAATATTCCTTTCCCCTATATCCTCTCCAACATTTTCATTATTTGTATTATCAATGATTATCATTCTAACTAGAGTGAGATAATATTTCAGTGATTCTTGATTTGCATTTCCCTGTGGTGTTTAAGATGTTAACACTTTTCCATATACTTGTTGGTTACTTGTATTTCTTCTTTTGAGAAGTGTTTGTTAAGTTCATTGGCCCATTTATTGAGTAGGTTGCTTGTGGACTTTTTTTTGATACTAGGAAAATTTAAAGTCACAATTTTAAAATGATATTTTCCATATCCATCAGCTTTGCTTTTCTCCAACAAACTATGGAGACTGCTATATGCCCCATTGGCAGGATAAGTTATAGCATTTCACTTATCATAGAGAAAACCATTATAATCAATTATCAAATATATCTTTGATAGGCTCTGACATCTTCTCTTCTTCTCAGTTCACACTAGAGTTAATGAGGTTCATATGTAGACTTGAGTTCCTTTATACTTGAGTAAATCAAAAGTAATAAAATCCTGAGTGAAAAAAACATTCTATAGAAAATAAAAGAAAGCAACCAAAGTTTAAGATATCATACTTGGCTTTCTTTGTATAGAATAATTGATTCTCCATTTATTTTATTTTTTCAGGCCATTTAGTATTTCTACATTCAAATCCATTTTCTTCATTCAGTGGTTGTTAATTATCATGCATTTTTTATTTCTTTTATCTTTGAACAAATATTCTATTTCCTGCTGAAACAAATACTTTTTTTTTTTTTTTTGCAGTACCGGGGATTGAACACAGGGGCGTTCTACCTTCGCGCTACACCCCCGGCCCTATTTTTTTTATGCTTTATTTTTGAAACCGGGTCTCACGAAGTTGCGGAGGGCCTCACTAGGTAGAGAGAGAGAGAGAGAAAGAGAGAGAGAGAGAGAGAACGCGCGCGCGCATGCGCGCTGAGGTTGGCCGTGAACCTAGATCCTCCGGTCTCCGCCTCCCAAAGTACTGGGATTACAAGCGTGAGCCACCACGCCCGGCTCAAATACTTGTTCTTTTAAAATGTTGCCTATTGTTGGTTTTGTGATGATCTCAAATGAATAACTACACTAAGAAATGAGTCAACATCTGACTCAATATTTTATATCCCTAATCTCACTTCTCCATTTCTTCATACTTTTTTTTGGTGGTGGAAAGTAACCTTATCTTGAGCATTCTTAGTTATGACATCCTCATTCTCTATTTCCTACCCCAAATCCTAGCATATACTTTACCTCCACTAACCCTCAAACTCAATTCCCTTCTATATTTCAGAGAATATTACACAGGCTCTATAGGGATAATAAATCAAGAAGAAAATTAGAATCACATTTCATGTAGGATACATGAATGAATGTGAAGACTTCCCCCTGGAAACCCTACAAAACAAAAATCCAATAGTGACAACTCCATGCCTCTCCATATGACTCTCTGGGGACTGGTTCTGTTGAGAAGAAACAGATTATTGTGGAGGACGACGGTAGGAACAAGACTTCTGAACACTCAAAGCTATCCCCATGCTTGCAATGAGGCCCACAAGTCATGTCTTTGCAAAGGCCATTTTACTGCAGAGTCATACTAAATTTGCAGGCAGTTGAGGTATAATCAGGAGGGCCTCCATCATTCTAGACCTGGGCTCTTACTAAAGACAAACTCTAAATAAGAGTTAATGTAATCCAGTTTGAGAACAACTGTTCCAGGCTATACTGAGTGAGAATTATTTAACTTTTTTTTTGTTGTTGTTGTTGTTTCCTGGTCCATTTCAAAAATGCCCCACCATGTCTGGTACATTTTGGAATTTGGTGTTACACAACAGAAGGCTTGCTTTTTGAAAGGGGAAAGGTGAGTAGGGTCTTTGATCCCCTCAGCAATATATGTGACAAATATCATAGAGTGGTTTATTAAATTGCTTCTGCCTTCATTGTAATTTTCTCTTTTTACTGATTAATCAGAAAGCCTGGTGTTCTGAAACCTTGCTTCAAGTGATATTTTTAGGATGGTCAGATAAAGCAAAAGGAGGTTTCAGATTCTTACTGCATTTTATAATCATATTAATAGGAGATTCTTAACTTGGCCTACAGGTGAGAATTTTGGGGCTTCTTGAATATGAATGACAAATATTACATTATTTTTTTCACTTAGCCCTTACTACAATTTAGCATTTCTTTTTTTAATGTAGAGACAAATCTCGACAATATTAACAATTTTGAAGGCTTTATTACCAAGATAAATTAAAGATGTTTTATATCATATTAAACTTGTTGCACAGATACTTCAAAATAATCTTGATAATTATATAAAAATGAACATGGTTATCATTTTAAAAATGCAACTATTAACATTATTCTGGGAAAGGATCTATAGTTATCATTAGTGTGCCAAAGGGAACTGTAGCACCCAAAAGATTAAGAATCCTGATTTCTTAAAAATGATGTTCTGAAGTGTTAATGTTCTTTAGAGAACAGTGAGTTCCGGAAGCATCAGAAGCCTTGGCAGCATCCTGAAAGATGCCAACTCCTGAGAAGATACTGGCTAAATTTAACACACCTGCCCAAAAGTGCATTCTATTTAACGATTGTCTCAGGCTCAAAAAAGAGTCTTATATTCTTGAAATATTCAAAATTAACACAGGATCATTGCATCTGAGAATATACCTAAGGTGAAAGTTTTGCTCTCTTAGGTGAGCCTAGGATGGTGTATTACTCAGGGTTCATTAGAGTAACAGAACTCACAGGACAAGTATATGGTAAAAGGTTTTTATTAAATCAGCTTACAGTCCAAAGTAATGTAGTCCCAAGTGGTGGACTGCACTTGGAGAGCCAGAGGCAACAGCCTCTGGTTGAGGGATCCAAGGGCTGCTAATTCAGTCCCAGCCCAAGATGGAAAGGCCAGGAAACTCTCTGGAGAAATGTTGGTGAAGGTCTAGTTGAAGGAGCAGAAGGCCGATATCTCAGAGGAGAGCAGATGCACCTTCCTCAGGAACAACGGTGCATGGCTTCATGCAGCTTTCTCCTTTTATCCAGGTCTTGTGCCTATCAGAACCATGCTGCCCACATTCAGGGCAGGACTTACCCTTCAATCTGCCTTTACATAAATCAATCACCTCATCAACACACCCAAAGTCACATAATCTTAGGTGTTTCATGATCCAGTCAAGTTGACAATCCAGACTAACCATCACAGCTGGGAAAGGGAAATATGACAAACACCTTGCCCCAGTAACTTCACATCTTCATAAAAACCCAAACCTTGTCAAACCCCTGTGCTGGCAATATCTAAAAATGTCTCTGGTAAAAATTCCTATTATATTGGTAATTTTGTAGCAGAGGGTAAAACATAAGTCAATTTAAACAAAATTTTACAAAAATGTATTTAGTATCCTAGTTTGGGGAATGAAGGCACAAATTATTAAGCATAATATCTCTAAAAAGAAATTTGGACATTTTGTATCATAAATATTTTACTTTCTGTTTTTCAATGTTGTTATTTATTCAGTATATTAATTCAACAAAACAAATTTTACCAAAACATGGGTGTTAAAATTGGAAGCTTTCTATCTTGCTTAGCTTTGGTCTCTGTGTGTGTGTGAGCACATGTGTGGGCATTTTGTAAGTAAACAATTTATTTCCTCCATCAGGACACCTGTGCTAACCAAATTTAAGTGCTACCTATTGGTCTTGTGGAAGATTAACAAATTCTCTGGCTCTTTCATTCTTTACCCTGCAGGAGAGACAGGTGTCTCTTTTTCCATCTGTGGTCATTCTCCACTGTGCAATAAATAAAAATCAAGAGGCTCTTTGATTCACCTCCCTCGGGTGTTCTGAATAGCTTTCCTAAAGCTGTTATTCCACTGAAGGACATAGATGTTAGTACCTCGACTCAGAATTTGCTTTAAGATCTTTCAGTGAACAGATACGAATAAGGCCTTAATTTTCCAACCATCTGTTTTCTTTCCACAGTAAAAGTTAAGAAACATATTCTGATATTTCTGATTTTGCTATTTTCTTTTCTGGGTTAGATCTTCCCTTGCTTTTCAAAAATCTTGGGTGCTGAAAAATTCTTCCACTGTCGGTAAGAACTATGAAGTATCAATAAACTTACCAAACAGTGGATAGATATTTTTGATAATTAATCATGAATTCTGACAGATGCAGTGTTTATTGTCCTATTTTTTGCATGGGTATATGTGTGGTACTGGGGATTTAACCCAGGAGCATTGTGCCTCTGAGCTATACCCCTAGCTCTATTTTATGTTTTATTTTGAAGCAGGGTCTCACTAAGTTACTGTGTGCTGGCCTTGAACCTGTGATTCTCCTGTCTCAGCCTCCCAAGTACTGGGATTACAGGTGTGCAATACCACACTTGGCTAAGAGTGCATATTTTTAATGAAATATGATAAATATTTTTTCTCAGAAAGTGTGCATGTTTTAAAACATGAATCAGTTATCATGGGAAATTTTCTCCATACGTGAAAAGTTACTCTCAGAAACACTTTCATGAGAGTATTGTCCTCAACTTCCTGCCCTTTCTATGCTTTTTGGTTTGCTTCTCCTTTTCCCCCATGACTAGAATGAGCCATGAGTTTTCTGATTGCATAATTAGAAAATAAAATCTACAAAAACATTTAGGGATTAACTTTTTTAATATGCTGCCAAGTTTTGCATATGATTACTAGATACATCACCAAATGTAAAGATTTTTCTGACACCTAATAGTCAAAAAAATTCAGGCCATGTCACATTTCCTTAAACTGGAAACACAAGGGATTAATAGTCTCATATTGTGTAATCTCATGAGTCTGCCATCTAAGGAATGCAAACTTCACTTATTTCTTAGTATGTAGCAAATGAAATGGTTCTCATGGAAGAAACATGCTGGTTCCTGCATAACAATTTGTTTAAGATATATAAATGAGCATACTCTACTTCTTTTAGAAAATAAATAACTAAAAATCTAAATAAAATTGAAGAGTAAAAAAAATTGAATCTCAATTCTTATGGACTATGTGCAGTACTAAGGTTTATGAACTCTTGCTGTATTAGAAATTCTAGAGTTAAGCCAGGCGTGGTAAAACACACTTGTAATCCCAGTACTTGGGAGGCTGAGACAGGAGAATCTGGGTTTGCCGTCAGCCTCGGCTACTTAGTGAGGCCCTCCGCAACTTAGTGAGACCCTGTTTCAAAATAAAGAATAAAATAAAATAGGTCTCGGAATGTAGCTCTGAGTTCATAGAATGCCCCTGGGTTCAATCCCCAATATTGCAAAAAAAAAAAATAAAGAAATTCTAGAGTTAAATTCATGAGTAGTCTTTTAATTTGCTGAGAGTATTTTTCATTAACCTCAGTAATCTGCTTCATGTCACACTTTCCTTTCTAAAAATGTTGAGATACACATGAACTTTTTTCTATTTTTTAAACATTCATTTCTTAATATGCTTCTGACCCCCGACCCCAAGACAGACCACATACCACATGGGGTTTCATTCTGGTTTTTTTTTTTTTTTTTGGTACTTGGGATTGAACCCAGGTGCATTCTACCAGTGAACCACACTCTCAGCCTTTTTTTTTTTTTTTTTGAAACAGTCTTTCCAAGTTGCTGAAAGTCTCGCTAAGTTGCTGAGGCCACAATCCTCCTACCTCAGTCTCCCAAGTACTGGGATTACAGACACATGCTACCATGCCTGTCAGGTTTCATATTTAGAGATGATTGATGCAACATTTGATTTGGAAGAAGACTTATTAATTGTTTGCTTGTACTTATCAATTGGAAAGATGTCATAAATATATTGGAAAGTCAATTTTGTTTCTACTCCAATCCATAGAAATATTACTTGCTATATGAACCAACAATATGGCCTAAAGTGTCTATCCAATTCTATTTAATTGAGATTAAATACTGTAGAAAAATGTCAAACCAAAGAAACAGGGCATCAAACAAGTAAAGGTTAGAACAGAAAACAAGTCAAGCGAAGATGAGCCAACCACATGCTTCTTGCTAAAAACTCAAGTTCCTCCCGTAAAGTTACATAGCCATTGTTTACAAAGTAAAGACTTTAGAATATCAAAATCACTCCAAAACCAGAAGAAAAAGGTACACAAGCACCAAAACAGAAAAACAGTCATTCCAAGCATCATGCACTCTGCCTTGCACGCTTGAGAGGAAGTATTTGATGTCTGGAGGACTTTGAATCATCCCTCTGCTATCTGCATAGAGGTGCAATCAGAGCAGATTCAGTATCAGAAGGACAGATGTTCCATATTGGTGATGCATAGAGATCAGCAAGAGTAAGTGTGCTAAAACAGATGGGGAGAGAGTGAGAGGGACACCAGGGAGCACTGTAAGTTTTCTGAAAAGAATATAATTTAGTATGCTTTTGCACATACATAAGGGATGCTGACCACTGCCATGATAAATTTAATTATCTTTTCCAATATCTCAAGTATATTTAGTATTTAGTTAATGCATATTTAATAAATTCAAGAAATATGTGCCTTGAAACCTTGCGACTATAGGCTGAATTGTAGTTTATAAGTTATTTTAGTGGCAAGTAAGTTAGAAAAGATGTACTGGAGACTGTATATATATATATATATATATATTTTTTTTTTTTTTTTTGCGGTACCGGGGATTGAACGCAGGGGAGTTCTACCTCCGCGCTACACCCCTGGCCCTATTTTTTATACTTTATTTTGAAACCGGGTCTCACGAAGTTGCGGAGAGCCTCACTAAGTAGAGAGAGAGAGAGAGAGAGAGAGACAGGGAGAGAGAGAGAGAGAGAGAGAGAGAGAGAGCTGAGGCTGGCCACGAACCCGGATCCTCCGGTCTCCGCCTCCCAAAGTCCTGCTTGGAGACTATATTTTTACTTATTTTAAATCATTCTTTAAGGTGAATTTTGTAGGTAGTGAGGTTACTGTTTAAGTCTAAGGACAAGAAAAACAGACAATCATTAATTTTATTCACAAGAGCCAGATACAATCCACTGAGGACACGTTGTAAGGATCGTTGGGTTTTGAAATTAATTTAATTATAAAATTAAATAAACAAAAAACCTCTGCCTAGTCCACATCTCTGAAATATCCAATGTTGATACAAATTGGTGATGCCTTTTAAGTATTTAGGGCCACATGTGATAAAACACATGCTTTGAGTATACCCCAATTTACATTTCTGATTAGGGATAAGAAGAGAAAAGGAATGCTATACATTCATGTTTAAGGGAGGAAATAATAACATTAAACCCACAACTTATTAACAAAATATCTTGATTTAGATGTTCAACAATGTGGTTTTAACATGCATATTTATAACCACACAAAACATTTCATTCAAATTCCCATTTTACATAATCATTATGGATTAAAAATGCTCTGTTAATTCAGAAACAAATTCCCTGCTATCAAAAATGGAGGATTGGTAATAAGATTATCTGATCAGGTTTTAGTAGCATTAGAAACTAATGAGATATGTCACTCAAGATCCATTGTGAAGTTAATGTAGCTAATGATGCATTAAGAAGTTAAAAATTCTTAAAGTCAATTCATCTTAGTTGTTACAGCTAGATTCTCTTTTTACTTTTCTTCTGGAAACTAATTATAAATGTGTTGAAGATCCTCAATCTATGATTCATTATATTAACTTTCTTTTTTTATATATATTCATTTATTGGTGCATTGTAATTATACATTTTGATACACATCAGGGTTGCAGCATCCTACATGCACACATTGCTCGTTCAGCCCTCCCTCAAATCCCATCGTATTCCCTCCTCCTTCCTTCCCTTTTGTGCTCTGCATAGTGATTGAGTCTTATAAGTTTGTGTATATACATCATGTGCTATAGTGTGTTTCCCTCCACTCCCCTCCCAACTCCCTCAGTTAGGTCACCTTCTTTGTTCATCTAAAGTTTTCTTCTTCTTTGTAGAGAGTCCCTTCTAAGTCCCATTCTATCTAGCTTCCACATATTGGGGGGACATCTGACTTTTCACTCTTAATGACTTACTAATTTCACTTAGCATAATGTTCTTCAGTTCTCTCCATTTCCTTGCAAATGATGTAATTTTGTTCTTCTTTGTGGCTGCATAAAATTCCATTGTGTACAAATCCCATAGTTTTGTGATCCATTCATCTGTCGATGGACACCTTGGCTGGTTCCAAAGTTTGGCAATTGTGAATTGTGCAGCTATAAACATAGATACACATGCATTGGTCTGGTAGTTTGGTTTCAGTCCTTCTGGGTAGATGCCTAGAAGTGGTATTGCTGGGTCATATGGTAGGTTCATTCCCATTCTTCTGAGGATCCTCCACACTGTTTTTCACAGCAGTTGCACTAATTTGCAATCTCACCAACAGTGTAGTAGAGTTCCTACTTCTCCACCTCCTCGCCAGCATTTGTTGTTGTTTGTGTTTTTAATGATTGCCATTCTAATTGGCATTAAGTGAAATCTCAGGGTAGTTTTGATTTGCATCTCTCTGATTGCTAATGAAGTTGAACATTTTTTCATACATTTATAGGCCATTTGTATTTCTTCTTCTGTGAAGTGTCTATTTAGTTCACTTGCCCATTTTTTGATTGGGTTATTTGTTTTTTTAGTGGTGATTTTTTTAAGTTCTCTGTATATTCTAGATATGAGTCCTCTATCAGATGGGTAGCTGGCAAGAATCTTCTCACATTCTTCCGGCTCTCTGTATTGATCCTCATTTTAGTTTCCTGTGCTTTTGGGGTCTTATTGAGGAAGTCTTTACCTTTGCCTATGTGTTGAAGTGTTGGGCCTATGCCCTCTTCGAGTAGCTGCAAGATCTATGCTGTGATTTCTAGGTCTTTGATCTATCTTGAATTGACTCTTGTATAAGGTGAGAAAGTGGGGTTTATTTCTATTTTTCTGCATATGGTTAGCCAGTTTTGCCAGCACCATTTGTTGAAGAGGCTATCCTTTTTCCAGTGGGTGTTTTTAGCCCCTTTGTAAAAAATCAATTGGCTGTACGTGTGGGGGTTTGTTTCAGAGTCTTCTATTCTGCTCCATAGGTCTATGTGTCTGCTTTTGTGCCAATATCATGCTGTTTTTATTACTATGGCTTTGTAGTATAGTTTGAAGTCAGGTATTGTGATGCCTCCTGCATGGTTCTTGTTGCTGAGAACTACTTTGGCTATTCTGGGTTTTTTGTTGTTCCAAATGAATTTAAGGACAGATTTTTCTATGTCCATGAAGAACGACTTTGGTAATTTAATGGGTATTACATTGAATCTGTAGAGCACTTTTGGAAGAATGGCCATTTTGATGATATTTATTCTGCCTACCCAAGAACATGGGAGATCTTTCCATTTTGTAAGGTACTCTTCAATTTCTTTTTTCAATGTTTTATAGTTTTCCTTGTAGAGGTCTTTTACCTCCTTGATTAGGTTTATTCCCAAGTATTTTATTATTTTGGAGGATATCGTGGGTGGAAATGTCTTCTGGATTTCTTTTTCAGTGGATTTATGGTTGGCATACAGAAAAGCTTCTGATTTTTTAAGGTTGATTTTGTATCCAGACACTTTGCTGAATTTGTTGATCAGTTCTATGAGCTTTTAAGTTGAGTTTGTTTGATCTTCTAAGTATAATATCATATCATCTGCAAATAGAGATAGTTTTAGCTCCTCTTTTCCTATTTGTACTCCTTTTATTTCCTTCTCTTGCCTTATTGCTCTGGCTAGGGTCTCAAGTACTATATTGAAAAGGAGTGGTGACAGCGGACATCCTTGTCTTGTTCCTGTTTTTAAAGGGACCTCTCGAAGTTTTTCCACATTCAGTATGATGTTGGCTGCGGGCCTATTGTATATTGCCTGTATGATGTTGAGGTATGTTCCTTCTATTCCAATTCTCTGCAGGGTTCTTATCATAAATGGGTGTTGGATTTTGTCAAGTGCTTTTTCAGAATCTATTGAAATGATCATGTGATTTTTGTCTTTAGTTCTGTTTATGTGGTGGATTACATGGATTGTTTTTTGTATGTTGAACCAGCCTTGCATCCCTGGGATGAACCCGACTTGGTCATGATGTATGATTTTCGTGATGTGGTTTTGAATGCGCGTTGCTAGTATTTTGTTTAGAAGTTTTGCGTCTAAGTTCATCAAC
>PVJS01060411.1:0-11255 GCA_004027185.1 Glis glis | reverse complement strand
CTGAGACAAGAGGATTGCAGGTTCGAGGACAGCCTCAGTAAGTAATGAGACTCTCATCAACCTAATGAGACCCAGTTTCAAATTAAAAATGGAATAGGGGAGCCGGGCGTGGTGGTGCACACTTGTATTCCCAGTACTTTGGGAGGCAGAGACTGGAGGATCCCGGTTCGTGGCCAGCCTCAGCTCTTTCTCTCCCTCTCTCTCTCTCTCTACTTAGTGAGACCCTCTGCAACTTCGTGAGACCCAGTTTCAAAATAAAGTATAAAAAAATAGGGCCAGGGGTGTAGCGCGGAGGTAGAACGCCCCTGGGTTCAATCCCCAGTACCGAAAAAAAAAAAAAGAAAAAGAAATAGGGCTGGGGGTGTAGCTTGGTAGAATGTCCCTGGGTCTAATCCTTAGTAACACACACACACACACACACACACACACACACGCACAGTGTAAGAATGGACTTTATTTATTTATTTATTTATTTATTGTGGTACTGGGGATTGAACCCAGGGGCATTCCACCTCTGAGCTACACCCCCAGCCCTATATTTTATTCTATTTATTTATTTATTTATTTATTTAGCAGTACTGGGGATTGAACCCAGGGGCATTCTACCTCTGAGCTACACCCCCAGCCCTATTTTTTATCCTTTATTTTGAAACTGGGTCTCACGAAGTTGCGGAAGCCTCACTAATTAGCTGAGGCTGGCCGAGAACCCGGATCCTCCAGTCTCAGCCTCCCAAGTACTGGGATTACAAGCGTGCGCCACCACGCCCAGCTTATTCTTTTTATTTTGAAACAGGGTCTCACTATGTTGGGGAGGGCCTCACTAATTAGCTGAGGCTGGCCGAGAACCCGGATCCTCAGGTCTCAGCCTCCCAAGTACTGTGATTACAAGCGTGCGCCACCACACCAGCCTGACTTAATTTATTTAAGTATTTCGAGGTCTACTAATTACAAAGTTAAAACAGATCACTACATAGAAACATTTTGCCTGTGCATGAAAACTTTATCAAAGTTATTCATTTAACAAATTCACTCCACATTTTATCAATTACAGTGCTCTTCTTAAGGATACTATACCTTTGTTTCAAATTATATTACACTTTATTCCCTCAAAATGAACCTTTAAACACCCAAATTCTTGGCTAATAAAACTAGCACTATTTTATTTTTTATTTTAAAACAGGGTCTTACTAAGTTGCTGAGTGTCCAGCTAAGTTGCTGAGGCTGCCCGGGACATGCGATCTTCCTGTCTCAGCCTCCCAAGTACTGAAGTTACAGGCATGCATCCCCTTGCCCAGCTACATTTTTTTTTTAGCAAAAAATTTCATAATTAAAAAAAAAGATTTTGAGGGTGGGTGAAGGTGACTCACAGAGGCGAATAGGACCCTGTGTGAAGATTTGCACGTCACACTGGGGTTTAGCTCTGTGTCCATGTTGGGGGACCCTCTCCCAGAGGAGAAACCGAGGTGACGTTTAAGAGGCTATTGTATTAGTGAAGCCACCAGAGGTGCTTGAACTGAAAGCAGGGGATGCAGCCCTGGGAAAGGCTTTGATGTGATTTTATGTGTGCAAAGAAGAGGAAGAAGCATCAGATGACCCCCCAGATGTCTAGCTTGGGTGGAGACTGGGTAGCGATGCTACTGACATTGGAATTCCTGAGAGGCAAACAGGCTTGGGGGTGAGTTCAGCTTTGGAAATGTTAAATTCCACACTTGCCAGTTATTCCAGGTAATTGGGAAACAAGCTAAGTTTGAGATACAAATCTGGGTGCCATATGTGTGTAAATGGTGGCTGCAGCCTCGGAGAGAGGTGGGATTAACCCAAAGGAAGGGTTCAGGAAAAAAGGGAAGAGACTTTGGACAGAGCTCTGCAGACAGTGGAGACAGCCAGCCCGGCGTGGTGGTGCACACCAGTAATCCCAGTACTTGGGAGACTGACACAGGAGGATTGCGGGTTTGAAACCAGCCTCAGCAATTTAACGAGACGCTCAGCAACTTAGCAAGACCCTGTTTCCAAATAAAAAATAAAATAGGGCTGGACATGGTGGCGCACTTGGGAGGCTGAGACCGGAGGATCCAGGTTTGCGGCCAGCCTCAGCTACTTAGGCCCTCCGCAACTTCGTGAGACCCTGTTTCAAAACAAAGAATAAAAAACAGGACTGGGGGGTGTAGCTCAGTGGTAGAATGTCCCTGGGTTCAAGCCCTAGTACTGCAAAACAAACAAAACAAAACAAAAAAATAGGGCCGGGGTGTAGCTCAGAGGTAGAATCAGAAAGTGGGGAATGGCTGGGTGAGCCAGAGGCTGTGTCCTGCTGAGTCTATAGGGTAAGTGTCCCCAGAACCAGCGCTTCCTGGCTGCAGCCACCAGGACTGGAGCTCTTCAGCAGCTCTGAAACAGTCCTGGGGATGGAACACAGGGCCTCGCACATTCGCGGTAAGCACTCTACCGCTGAGCTGCACCCCAGCCCTGAAACCCTTCTCTTGAGCCCAGGCTGTATACTCTTGACTGAGCCACACATCTGTACTACATTCACACTGACCCGAGGGCCCCATCATCCAGCAGACCTCTCGTACCTCCTCCCTTCTCCCCAAGCCCCTGCCTGTGTATTGCCTGGCTCTCCTGCTCCCCAGGCAAGCTTTCTTCCATTAACCTGTCCAAGTCCTCCCCCAAGGGCTCACCAGACCTCATTCCAGGGAGCCACCTCCCTCAGGTTCTGCATCTACGACTGCCCTGGGTTGCATTACCTGACTGAGCCTTATTAAAAACGCCGGGCATAGCCGGGTGTGGTGGTGCACGCTTGTAATCCCAGTACTTTGGGAGGCGGAGACCGGAGGATCTGGGTTCGCGGCCAACCTCAGTGCGCATGCACGCGTGATCGATCGATTGATCGATCGATCGATCTCTCTCTCTCTCTCTCTCTCTGTCTCTCTCTCTCTACCTAGTGAGGCCCTTCGCAACTTCGTGAGACCCGGTTTCAAAAATAAAGCATAAAAAAATAGGGCCGGGGGTGTAACACGGAGGTAGAACGCCCCTGCGTTCAATCCCCGGTACCGCAAAAAGAAAAGAAAACAAAACAAAACAAAAAAAAATGCTGGGCATGGTGGCATACGCTTGTCATCCCAGTACTTGGGAGGCTGAGACCGGAGGATCCGGGTTCCCAGCCAGCCTCAGCTACTTAGTGAGGCCTCCGCAACTTAGTGAGACCCTTTTTCAAAATAAAAAGAATAAAAAATAGGGCTGGGGGTGTAGCCCGGAGGTAGAATGCCCCTGGGTTCAATCCCTGGTATCCCCCAAACAAAACAAAAAAACCCACCAATCTACCAGCCACATTTGAAAAGTTACTTCGAGCAGGGTTGAATTATGTCCTCCCCCAAAGAGATGTTGAAGCCCCGCCCCCTACCTAAGAGTGTGGCCTTATTTAGAAATAGGGTCTTAGCCGGGTGTGGTGGCACATGCCTGTAATCCTAGTATTTGGGAGACTGAAACAGGAGGATTGCAGGTTCGTGGCCAGTCTCAGCAATGTTGCGAGGCCCTTCACAATTTAGGAAGACTCTTTCAAAATAAAAAGTAAAATAGGGCTGGGGGTGTAGCTAAGAGGTAGAATGCCCCTGGGTTCAATCCCCAGTACCATACACACACATACACAAAAGATCCAGCTATACCACTCCTGGGTATCTTTCCAAAAAAACTGAAATCAGAGAATTACAGTAATATATGCATATCCATGTTCATAGCAGTACAATTCACAATAGCTAAATTATAGAACCAACCTAGGTGTCCATCAACAGATTATAAAATTATGGGACATACACACAATGGAATTCTACTCAGCAATAAAGAAGAACAAAATAATGTCATTTACAGGAAAATGGATGGACCTGGAGAACATTATGTTAAGTGAGATGAGCCAGTCACAGAAAGTGAAGGGTCATCTGTTTTCTCTAATATGTGGAAGCTAGGGAGTAATCGGGATACCAGATGGACTTCAGATAATGGAGGAGAAACCTCAGTGGAGCCGGGAGGTGGTCTAGGGGAAGGGGGGGGGCGAGGAGGGAGGATCAATGAAGGAATCACTTCCATCGACATTATGTACATATGTGAGAATACCAATCTTAATGCCCTTTATGGGGAGGGGGAAGAATGGGGAGGGGGCTGGGGGAAGCCCGTCAAGCGCTGTGTGCATGTATGTCACTATCACTATGAACTACGTTATGATGTGAGACTATAATGCACCAATAAAAGTATATAAAATAGAAAAAAAAGAAAAGAAAGAAATGGGGTCTTTGCAGATATAATCCAATTTAAATAAAATGAGCCAGGCACGCTTTGTAATCCCAGTACTTGGGAGACTGAGACAGGAGGACCACAGGTTCAAAGTCAGCCTCAGCAACTTAGCAAGACCCTGTTTCAAAATTCAAAAACAAAAACAAAAACAAAACAGAAAAATAGGCTGGGGGTGTAGCTCAGAGGTAGAATGCCCCTGGGTTCAATCCCCAGTACAAAAGGAAGGAAGGAAGGAAGGAAGGAAGGAAGGAAGGAAGGAAGGAAGGAGAAATGGAATAAATAGTAAGTTAGGGTGGGCACTAAATCCAATGGCTGGTAACCTTAAAAGAAAAGGGAAGGTGGTGGACTCCTATAATTCCAGCTACTCAGGAGACTGAAGCAGGAGAATTGCAAGTTCAAGGCCAGTCTGGGCAATTTGGTGACACTATGTCTCAAAATTAAAAAATAAGGTGGGTGTGGTGGCACACACCTAAAATCACAGTACTTGGGAAGCTGAGACAAGAGGACCACTGGTTCAAGGACAGCCTCAGCAAGAAGTGAGACTCTCATCAACCTAGCAAGACTGTTTAAAAAAAAATAGGGCTAATAGCCACGCATGTGTGGTGGTGCACACCTGTAATCCCATTACTTGGGAGGCTGAGACTGGAGGATTGAAGGTTCAAGGACAGCTTCAGCAACTTACTGAGGCCCTTAGCAACTTTAGTGAGGACCTGTCTCAAAATAAAAAATAAAATAGGGGTGGGGGTGTAGCTCAGAGGTAGAACGCCCTTGGGTTCAATCCCCAATACCACAAAAATAAATAAGTAAAAAATTTTAAAAAGGCTGGGGATGTAGCTCAGTGGTAGAGTGTTTTTGGGTTCAGTCCCCAGTACTGCAAAAAAAAAAAAAAAAAGGAGGGAAGGAAAAGGGAGATTTGGAGGCCATGACACAAGGTAGATGGCCCGGTGAAGATCATGACAAGACAGCTACAGGGACTGCCACCAGAAGCTGGAAGAGGCAAGGAAGGGTTTTCCCCCAGAGCCTTCGGGAGAAGCGCAGTCCCACTGACACCTCGGGTTTCCACACTCCAGAACAAGAGAATAAATCTATTGTTTTAAGGAGCCCAGTTGTGGTTCTTTGTGGCAGCAGCCACAGGAAACAAATCCAGTGGGTCGGAGGTGTACTTTGAGGGGGAGGAATGCTAAGAATCCATGTCTTAGCGGACTCCCCGGGGCATTCTATGCTTTTGAGGAACACTTTCCTAAGAACGCTGCTTCCTCTGAAGCCCAGAGGGACAGAAAGCTGCCTTTTGTGTGTGTGTGTGTGTGTGTGTGTGTGTGTGTGTGTGGCACTAGGGATTGAACCCAGGAGCATTCTACCTCCAAGCTACACCCCCAGCACTATTTCATATTTTTTATTTTGAAACAGGGTCTCACTAGGTTGATGAAAGTCTCACTATTTGCTGAGGCTTTCCTTGAACCTGTGATCCTCCTGTCTCAGCCTCCCAAGTACTGGGATTACAAGCGTGCACCACCACACCCGGCTCTGCCTGTTCTTTTGAGCCCCGCATTCTGCTAACTCCAAAGCAGCTTGGGTGACTGGACTTTTCCTTCGGCCTGCCTTTCTTATCCAGGGCTCTTGCTGTCTAGCTTTCTCACTCTCTGCCGCTCCCTTGCATGGTTTGAGTCACAGCTATTCAAAAGTGGCCCCTGATCTGTCACCGTGGGGCAGGGGGTGTCTGTACCATGACTAATGCATGGTAGGTAGTAGACACTTAAATCTGATGATCATTAGCTCCACTTTTTTTTTGGGGGGTACTAGGGATTGAATCCAGGGGTGCTCTACCTCTGAGCTAACTGCCCAGCTCTTTTTATTTTTTATTTTGAAACAGCGTCTCACTAAGTTGCTGAGGTTGGCCTCGAACCTGCGATCCTGCTGTCTCGGTCTCCCAAGTACTGGGATTACATGCATGTGCCACCACGCCCGGCTTCCACTCTTCCTTTAGCCACCCCTTCTCATGGCCATACTGTGAGCTTTCCCAGCCTGGAAACAGCAAATGCCAATACTCCATCTCCTGCCCTGTAGTCCTGTCTTTTCTTTACACCCTTAGGAACCACCAGTCTCCCAAAGTGGTCCCTTTCCCCTTTCATCCAGCCCAAATCCCACTCTTGGCTTCCCAGCCTCACTTCTTTGACCATGTCCACCCTCAGATGTCTACCCTAGGTGGGTTCCCTCCCTCCCTCCCTTCCTTCCTCCCTTCCTTCCTTCCTTCCTTCCTTCCTTTTTGTGCTGGGGATTAAACGCAGGGGTGCTTTACCACTAAACTACACCCCCAGCCCTCACCTTTTTTACTTTGACACAGGGTCTAAATTGCCCAGGCTGGCCTCCAGCTTGCAATCCTCTGGCCTCAGCCTCCAAGTCGCTGGGATTACAGGTGTGCGCCACTGAGCCTGGCCTCCTAGGTCCTTTCTATCCACCCTCTTCTCCCACTGGACTAGAGAAAACCCAGAACTGGAGACCGTGCCCGTGTTGATATATGATCCCTGATGCCAGCTGGGCTTTTCTGACAGCTCAAATCCTTGAGGGTTGGGGTTGTAGCTCAGTGGTCAAGCACTTACCTAGCATGCACGAGGCCCTGGGTTCCATCCCCAGCAACACGAAAAGAAAAGAAGAGAAGAGAGGAGAGGAGAGGAGAGGAGAGGAGAGGAGAGGAGAGGAAAGAGAAAAGAAAAGAAAAGAAAAGAAAAGAAAAGAAAAGAAAAGAAAAGAAAAGAAAGAAAAGAAAAGAAAAGAAAAGAAAAGAAAAGAAAAAAAGAAAAAAGAAAAGGAAACCTTGAGACTGTCACTCCTAAAGATCATTATCCTCCTCAAAGCCCGTTCTCGTTCTCCAAGAGCAGACGCACCTTGAGGGGGAATAGACGTGTTTGGAGGATGCCTTCTGACTCCCCACCCAGGCCCACTCCCCTGCTCTGTTCACCAGGTCACTGTCTCAGAGGGAGGGCTGCCTTCTGCTCAGGCAGACTCCGCCTGTACCCCAGCTTCTACCCCTCCAACAATCGCCCCTTCGTGGAGGACTGGCTGTACCCTCTGTGCAAAGGGCTTCACAGCCTTCCTCAGAATTCTCCCTGCAGAGCCAGCGTGGTGGCGCACGCCTGTAATCCCAGGACTTGGGAGGCTGAGACAGGAGGATCGCAGGTTCACTGCCAGCCTCAGTAATTTAGCAAAACACTCAGAAACTTAGTGAGACCCTGTTTCAAAATGAGAAATAAAATAGGGCTGGGGTGTGGCTCAGAGGCAGAATGCCGCAGAATGCCCCTGGGTTCAATCCTAGGAAAACACACACACACACACACACACACACACACACACACACACGAATTCTCCTTGCCTTAGGTCCCATTATGCATTTCCCTTTCCTGGGGCAGGAAACTAGAACTCAGACTGCCCGAGCAATTTGCCCAAGATCACCATCTTAGCTCCCCCAAGGCAGAACCTGCGGGAGGATTGGGGGGAGGAAGTTAATCCATTTGGGAAGTGATCCCTGGAAATGTGGGCAGCAGCTGCCAGGAAGGGAGAAAACCAAAAAGAATGTTACTGAGTAGCTTGTTGCCTTGGGCCACAGGGACTCAGCTCTGCTGGGCACTGTGAGAAACTGTGGGGAACAACGACTCCACCCTCGCCCCGTGGAACAATGACCCACCCAGGGATATCTATGTCCCCAGAACCATGGATATGTCGTGTCACCAGGCAAAGAGGAATTTAAGTTCAGATGGAATAAAATATGTTAATCAGTTGAGTTTAAATTAGGGCAATTCTGGATTGTCTAGGTTGACCCAAGGTAAGTACAAACCTCCTCAAGAGTGGGAAAGGGAGCCGGGTGTGGGGGCACACACCTGTAATCCCAGGACTTGGGAGGCTGAGGCAGGGGGATCATGGGTTTGAGGCCAGCCTCAGCAATTTAGAGAGACTTTCAGCAACCTAGCAAGACACTATTTCCAAAAAATAAATAAACAAATAAGTAAATAAATAAATAGATAAATAATAAACAGGGCTGGGGGTGTAGCTTGGAGGTAGAATACCCTGGGTTCAAGCCCCTGTACCAAAAATAAAAAAATAAAAGAGTGGGAGAGGGGGTTGAAAGAGAGAACCAGCAAGATGGCAGGCAGAATGAGAAGGTTTGGCCCAAGGCTGCCGGCTTTGAGGATTGGAGCAAGGAGCCGGAAGGAGGGAACGACAGGGAGCAGGTTCTCCCCAAGAGCTTCCCGGAGGGAAGGCATGTGGCTGGGACCATGACCTTAGCCCAGAGAGACCATGACCGAGCTCGATCCACAGGACTGTGATGTCAGTCACTCCCTCGGTGTGCGGCCCTGGCGGCAGGGAGGCTGAGGCGCTGGCCCCTTCCTTCCTGGGTGGAGGATGGCCTGGGGATGTTAGGCGCCCTGCCTGGCCCTTCAATGGATTGAGGAAGACTCGGAACTTTGGGGTCAGCCCTGGAGCACCAGGAGGGAGGTGGTGTGCTTTCAGCGGTCTGCAAGCTCCCTGGCAGCTTTGGCTGGAATCGGAGGTGGCCATGCATCCACAGTGTGACGGGCTCTGCCACAGCCTAGAGGTAAGACCAGGATTGAATCAATCAATCAGTCAATCAATCATCAATCAATCAATCAATCAATCTCTCTCTTTCTTTCTCGTGCTGGGGATTGAAGCCAGGGGCATTCTATCTCCCAGCTACATCCCCCAGCCCTATTCTTTTTTTTTTTTTTTGGAAACAGGGTCTCCCTAAATTGCTGAAACTGGCTTCAAACTTGCCATCCTCCTGTATCAGCTTCCCAAGTACTGGGATTACAAGCCTGTGCCACCATGCCCGGATCCCCAAACTCTACTTCTTAAGTTTCCTGTGGCTTCTAGAACATCCTCTCCAAAATCGTAGGCACTCCCCAAATGTGGTCCTGGAGCATTCCAAGTGTCCAAATTGAAAGTGCTATAAGTGTAAAACTTAACACTTCCAATTTTCAAAACTTAAACAAAAAAGGATGTAAAATATCTCAACATTTACACTGATTCACTTGAGCGTGTGTGGTACTGGGGATCAAACCGAGGGCCTTGAGAGTGCTAGGCAAGCACTCTACCACCAAGCTACATCCCATCCCCTGCAGATTCATCTTAAAATAGAATGTCTTAGCCAGGCGTGGCAGCATACGACTGTAATTCCAGTACTTGGGAGGCTGAGGCAGGAGGATCACAGGTTTGAGGCCAACCTCGTCAACTTAGTGAGATCCTGTTTTAAAATAAAAAAAATAGGGCTGGGAGTGTAGCTCAGCAATAGAATGCTTCTGGGTTCAATCCCCAGCACCAAACAAAACAAAACCCCAAAATGGATGTCTTAGATATGTTGGGTTATATAAAATATATTGATAAAATTTATTTTACCTGTGTCCTTTTACTCTGTGTGTGTGTGTGTGTGTGTAGTAGTGGGGATTGAACCAGAGCCATTCTACCTCTGAGCTACACCCCCAGCCCTATTTTATTTTGAAACAGGGTCTCACTAAGTTGTGGAGGGCCTCAGGTGGTTGAGGCTGGCCATGAACCTGCGATCCTCCTGTCTTAGCCTCCCAAGTACTGGGATTACAGGTGTGTGCCACCGTGCCCGGCTTCCTTTCACTTTTTAATGTGACTACTTGGACATTTAAGGTGACACATGTGACTCCTGTCCCATTTCTGTGGATAGCACAGCTGGAGAGGATTCGAAATTCCCAGAGCCCCAGACACACGCATTCAAGTACTTACAGTGTTCCACAAACACTTCCAACTCAACATGCTGCAGACCTAAATAATCATTTCCTTCCAACCCCACCCTCCCCCAAACCTGTCCCCTGCCCTGTGTCCTCTCTCGGCTGGCGGGCAAGTATCTCTTGCATTACATGAGTAGAACCTGGCTGTGGTGCCCACCTTCTCCCTCTCCAGTCTGCCCCTATTATCAGCTAATTTTGCCTCTTTGATTTTTTTTTTTTTTTTTTGGTGGTACTGGGGATTGAACCCAGGAACATTCTACCCCTGAACTACTCCCTGTGATAGTTGGTCTGGTTTGTCAACTTGACCCACCTAAGATCATGTAACTTTGGTTGTGTAACAGCAGATTGAACTGGAAGTCCTGCCCTAAATGTGGGTAGCAGGGTTCTGATGGGTGCAGAACTTATATAAAAGAAGGAGAAAGCCGCATAGAGGGAGCCGCGACTCTTCCTGAAGAAAACGCGTCTGCTCTCGTCTGAGATCGTCGGTCTCCAACTTTGCCGTTTCCTTGAAGAGCTTCTTGATCTTCTGCTCTCATCTGAGATCGTTGGCCTCCAGCCTTCGAGCTGAAACTTCACCATCGTTTCTCCGAAGAGCTTCCTTATCTTTACATCTTGGACTGGACTGAATTGGTGGTTGCCTCAATCCTAAGGCTCCAGCTCTTAGACCGCCTGACCAGCTACTGGATCCTCTGATTCTTCATGTGCAGTCAAAACTCAGGACTACATTGTGAGCTGATCTAATAAATCCCTTTTTCATATACTCATTCTGTGAATTCTGTTAATCTAGTGAACCCTGACCAATACAGATATTGGTACCAGAGTGGGGTACAGAGTAACAGAATTCACAAGAATGTGTTCTTTTGGTTGGTTTTCTGGCTTCTGGAGCTGGCTCTCCAATTTGATTAAGCCTAAAGTGAATGAAGGCCGTCCTTCAATTAGTAGGGGAGGTAGTGATTCTCCGTGGTGTGAACTGTTTAAAGCTATATTGACTATCCTAACTCTCCTCTTGTGAGGAGCAAAGAGTTTGGTGATTCTATATTTCATACTTTTGACCATTTTAAAAATACTAAGGAATATACTGATGTTGACTGGTTACTCCTGGCATCACTTGAGAAATTAGCGTGGGAAAATGATAAGCTCCAGGACTGTATATCAGACCTAACAGTTAGCCGGTGCGCGTTGAGGGAGAGTCTTGTCTCTTGTAGT
>PVJS01060410.1:0-11255 GCA_004027185.1 Glis glis | reverse complement strand
TGTACAAACAAGATCTTTGGAGATCTTAACATAGATTTTGGGGAAACATCAAGTGAACTTCCTGCATGTTTGGTCTTTCCTGTGTACTTGGTGTTAGGAGATCTTACAGAGGGTCTCCATTAACCATACATGAATAGATAAGTTACTCTGCATACAGCTTTTTACTTGCAGCAGAAGCTGAGGTTGAAAGTGCGTCAGCGAGTAGCACAGGTAGGTAGATGATGGATCTCTCTATTTCACTCACTTCTGGCTTCAACCTTCTGCTTCAGAGCAATGTCCTGGCAGGCAATAATCTTAACATTTAAGTAATATACCTAGAAATAAAAGCCAGGAAGGGCGCTCCGGAGGTCATTAGATTTCTGCCAGACAGGATCTAAGATAAAGATAGCAAATAGTAGTTGTCTGCCCAGTCCGTTCATGAGAGTGGCTGACTAGAACAATAGAGTGAGAAGAATTATGAGGCTGCAAATGGGCGCTATAGGAAAGAATGCCAGAATTGATTAGTGATGGCTGCCACGAACATGAGAGTTGGCTATATTTTTGCCATCCTCGCTCCAAGCCAGTAGTTTCTGAATCTGATTGCACACAGAATTACAGGGAACTTTTTAAAAATTACTGATACCTGGGGTCCAACCCCAGACCTATTAAATTAGGTCCTCTAGAGGTGAGATTCAAGAATTTGAGCAAGCAGGGATGACAGCCACTGCTCTGCACCATTGTACATTAAATCATGTACACATGTTTAACTCAGTAGTTCCCAAACACATTTCCTCTGACCAGGACATGCCAGGCTGGTTGCATAAGAATTATCTGAAGAGCTTGGAAAAATGATGGATTCCTGGGACCAACTCCAAAAAATTCAAATTTAGAAGTATGGGGTATGGCCCAAGAATTGGTATTTTCTAACCTCTCAGGAATATCCTGATGGGAACCTCTATGGCAAGCTATTTATAATGCCTCAGATGAATGAGAATTTTGAGCAAAACATAGTGCTCTGGGGCAGTGGTTTTCAACCCTGACTGCATATCGGAATCTCTTGGGAAACTTTTTTTTTTTTTTTGCAGTACCGGGGATTGAACCCAGGGGCATTCTACCTCCGGGCTACACCCCCAGCCCTATTTTTTTAAGTTGTGGAGGGCCTCACTAAGTAGCTGAGGCTGCCCTCAAACATGTGATCCTCCTGTCTCAGCCTCCCAAGTACTGGGATTACAAGCGTGTGTCATCACGCCCGGCTTTGGAAAACATTTTGAAAAGCATAGGTGCCTAGGTTCAATGCTTGGACTAATTAAATCAGAATCTTTGGTGGGGGGATCTGGATGATTCTATTGTGCAGCTCAAGCTGAGAGTCTATGAAGTGGCACACAGGAATCTCAGTGAAAAACCTTATCAGGAAGATTTCATTTCTCTTTTTCTATGGATTTAGCGCCTGACTTAGTCTAGCTACTATAGCTTGGTATTAAGGAAAAGAAATGCTTCTGTTTCCTGACCTGTGTTTACCACCAGCATCTATTATGCATGATGGTTGTCATGGTTTTATGAGTCTTCCTGGACTTAGTATACATTTGCTACAGTCATTCATCCACTTGAGGAAGGAGGTGCTGGGGATGGAACGAACCCAGGGCTTCATGCATGCTAAGTACTTGTGTGAGTGGTACTGAGGATTGAACCCAGGGACATTCTGCTTCTCAGCTACACCTCCAGTCCTGTTTTCTTTTCTTTTTATTTTTTGCGGTACTGGGGATTGAACCCAGGTGCATTCTACCCCCAAGTTTTACCCCAGCCCTATTTTATTCTTTATTTTTGAAATAGGGTCTCACTAAGTTGCAAAAGGCCTCACAAGTTGCTAAGGCTGGCCACAAACCTGCGATCCTCCTGTCTCAGCCTCCCAAGTACTGGGATTATGAGCATGCGCCACCACACCTGGCTTCTTTTCTTTGGAAACAGGATCTCACTAAGTTGTGGAGGGCCTCAGTAAATTGCTGAGGCTGGCCACTAACCTGCAATCCTCCTTTCTTAGCCTCCCAAGTACTGGGATTACAAGTGTGTGCCACCATGCCCGGTTTCCCCTCATTCATTTTTGAAAACAGTTACAGAATGTATCAGAGTGTTTATTAAACATAGATCCCAATATCTTCTACCTGTATAAAGAAGGGTTTTTGATGGGGGGTTAATTTTTTTTAGATAATCAAATGAAATGTAGGGCAATTGATGCTTTTAAGAGACAGAGGCTTTGTGAAGACAAAGGCCAGAGGCCCACAAAGTATCTCAACTGTGAATTAATAGCAGAAAATAGACATCTTAGTCACCAATCTATGAGTGGCCCTGCTACTCTGTTTTGAAGCAAAAGGAAGAGACATGATTTCTTTCCTTTACAAGTTTCCCCTTTATGTTTATCTGCCATACATTAGTTGCACAAGACCACCAGATGACCACAGACAGCCTTGCAAGGATGGTCATACCAGAGATGGTAAGATTGACAGAGTGGAGCAAGACTCCCTTTCTTGAAAATAGTTTTTTTTTATGCTGGGCATGGTGGCTCATGCTTGTAATCCCAGTACTTGGGTGGCTGAGACAGGAGGATCGCAGATTCGTGGACAGCCTCAGCCACTTAGTGAGGCCCTCTGCAACTTAGTGAGACCCTGTTTCAAAATAAAGAATAAAAAATAGGGTGGGGGGGTAGCTCAGAGGTAGAATGCCCCTGGGTTCAATCCCCAGTACCACACATACACACACACAAAAAAAAAAACACAGCAAAATACTTTAAAAAAATTACATTCACCCAGGCACGGTGGCACATGCCTGTAATACCAGTACTTGGGAGGCTGAGACAGGAGGATCATAGGTTCAAGGACAGCCTCAGCAACTTAGTGAGGCCCTGTTTCAAAATAAAAACTAAAAAGGGCTGAGGATGTAGCTTGGAGGTAGAATTCCCCTAAGTTTTAATCTGAGTACTAAAACAAAAAAATTACATTCATTTACTAACTTGTGCTTGAATTTCCACCATTAGTGATTAATATATTTGATTTAAATATTCTCTTTTCAGATCATTGGTTTTAAGTAAAAACAAAAATAATACATGAAGTCCCTTATATCTCCATCACTATCAGGAAGAAAGAACCATGACTGCTTTAGTGAAGGAATGACTCCAACAGAGAGAGGTAAAAGGACCTCACAAAGATAGCCTGAGATCGTAGCTCAGTGGTAGGGCAATTGTCTAGAATGAAATAGGCCCTAGGTTCCATCCCTAACACTGCACAAAATATCCAGAGAGGACCAACACTTTTGTTAATGCAGGTCGCTTTTTCTCATACTTCCTATTTCAGGATTTCTTTGTAGTTTTGAATCATATAGTTCAAGGATCAATCCTGAGAAGTAGCATAAGAGCAGTGAAATGGGGCCTACTCATGTTAGTAGTCTCAATACTTTATGTTAGCACCTGATTCTGGATTGTGGAGGGAATAGCAATTAATGAAAATATACTCTCCTAGACCTGTCATTGGAAGTCTGGATCCAGTCATGGACCCAACCAAGTAAGACCCAGCCCCCAGACCTCTGGAGGACAGCCTAATTGACCTTGTGCACAAGACCATTTCCTTTACCCCCATGGAAAGCAGGACCCAACAAACCGCTTGCTGATGCAATGCCCTGTCCATGTGCACTAAGAATAGGTTATTGTGTTTTTGCCAAGAGTCAGTTGTCCAGTGAGTAATGTGTTCCTATACATTTATACTCACAGTGGAGGACTCTAGGACATGTTTATAGTTCAGAAAGGTTAGTATTAACATTGTGTCAAGAGATTAATCCATTTTAATTGTAAATGCCAAGAACAAACCCACTTCTTGGGGCCCAGATGTATGACTTTGGTTAAATATTTATAGATCAGTTGGAACGTTTACTTTTAATACTGGAGCTAGGTATTTACTTGCAAAATTGCATACTCCTCCCCACCTCTGACTCCATCCAGTGTTCTCCTGATGTTTTCTTTCTAAAATATACTTGTATTGGGGGAGAGATGATGGGAACATCTGGCCACTGGTCTAGAGCCACTGATACTGGTGAAAGGTGGCCCGGCGTTAGCAGAGCAACCAGGAAAGTGTCCTAGATGTATTATGAGGATTGTGGAATAAGCCGGGGCCTCAGAATCAGGAAACCTGTATTCTAAACCCCAACTCTGCTACAAATTAGCTGTATGACCTTCTCTGGGCCTCAGTTTGCTCATCTATAAAATGAAGGATGAATTTGATTTTTTAAGACTTCTAGCTATGACTCTTCATGGTAGCTTATGAACCCATAAGCCATCTTGGAACCTCTGTCCACACCAGGTGAGCTTTCTAGAATAGTACCATACAAAACAGCTTTCTGCAATGAAGGAGAGTTCTGCACATATGGCCTCTAGCATAATAGCTTCTGGCCATATCCAACTATTGAGCCTTGGAGATGTGGCTAATGCAGCTGAGGAACTGAATATTTTTATATTATCAGTTCCAATCTAATAGCCACATGTGAATAGTGACTACCCTATAGTGTAGCACAATGTTAATTGATTAGCAATGGTGTTGGCCAGCTCTTTGCAGAAGGCCATTATCTGTGCTAATTATGGCTTCTAATCTGGGGAAGATTTAAAAAATTGGTTGGTAAACACCATTCAGTAGGAATGCTTTTTTTAACCAATGTGGAAGGTGGGATTTAATCAAGTATTCTAGATTTGTTGAAGTTTTCAAAATATCCAACTCCCAAGTTCTTATAAGTTCCACTAAAAAGCGGGAGAGGCAAGCCATTGAACTAATTTTCCTTTTTTTGTCTGAAATGTTAATATGCATTGAGCCACAATATGTTATGCTGGGAAAACAGTATAACTGTAGGGCATTCTAAAACATACACAGCAGGTTGTACAGAATCAACTGTCATAGTCCCACATCAATTAAACATTTTTCATAAGAAAAGGAACGTAGCCAGATGCAGTGGTGCATACCTGTAATCATAGTACTTGGGAGGCTGAAACAGGAGGATTGCAGGTTTGAGGCCAGTCTCAGCAACTTAGTGAGACCCTCAGCAACTTAGCATGACCTTGTTTCCAAATAAAAAATAAAAAGGGCTGGGAGTGTGGCTCAGAGGTAGAATGCCCCTGGGTTCAATCTCCAGTACTAAAAGCAAAAAGAAACTTGTTTACCTAGTTTACAAAATGTTTTCTTTACATTTAGTAGTTTCTTATCTATATCTTATAGCACTGACTGTATAAAGTTATTAATCTGTCTGAATTAAATACAGTAACAGGTGCTCATTATACAACTCATTGAGTTGAAAATCAGCTGTAGACCAGTGGATAAGTGCTCTTCCTAGACTCATCTTTCCCACTTTCAAATGTACAATATTTATAATAACATAGAAAATAATACATATTATTATTAGTTGTTACTATTAGTAGTCATATTATAACTAAATAATCATAAACATTTCCTATTTAGTCAAGATTTTTCCTTCATAGTTTTTTTTGGGGGGGACACTGGGGATTGAACCCAAGAGAATTCTACCTCCGAGTTATACCCCCAATCCTTTTTATTTTTCATTTTGAAACAGGGTCTGGCTAAATTGCTGAAGGTTTTGCTCAGTTGTTGAGGCTGTCCTTGAACCTATGATCCTCTTGTCTCAGCCTCCCAAGTACTGGAATTTCAGGCATGTGCCACTGTGCCACGCTCCATCATAATCTTTTGAGATCATGTAGCACTTATGATAAGTTTTGGAGTATTCAAAAAAAATACCAAACTTCAGTTCCATCAACTGACCAAAATGGAGGCTTCTGACCAACACAATCCAGTTACTCAAGCAGTAGTATCTATGTTTAGGATGGCAAATCCATCGCATGAAACTGTCATTTCCCATTCAATCCTTTGTCTTTGGCGTTGTTTCCTGCTGAGCTTGGACCTAGCTTTAGAATTCTTCTCAACTCAGTATTCTATGCATCCAGGATGGAGAAACTAAGGCAGTTAGACACCACTTAAGAGGAAACTTATTTTCCCTGTGTAATCTTTCCCATGTGGATGCAATCAATTTGTAAGAAACAAAAAAACAATAAAATGCAGATGGTTCTATAGCTAAAAGGGACCTTAGAGGACACTCAATCTAATTCCCTTGTTTTAGAGATGAGAATACTAAGGCTTAAAGAAGGGAGGGGAATCGCCCATAGTTACACAAACAGTTGGTGGCAAAAAATGGGGCTAGATCACAGCTTCTTGACTCACATTGAGTCCAGCAAGACACTGTTTCTTGTCTGCCTTATGGTAACTGTACCTTGGTTGTTTGGTGCAGGTTTATCATCACTCTTGAGTATACTGGAAATGATGTCTGTTTCCCTGGACAGTTGAGGCTGGAAAGGCCTGGCTAATAAACTGGGTCAAAATATTGATTTGTGGGATGGCCACATCCATACAATTATTTGGTATATGTTCCCATGAGTTGAACTTACCTGCTTTCCAGATATCTGAGTCCAATGCCACCTGATTAGAAGGAAGAGCTAACAGCCCTTTAATTGACACAACCAATCCTAGCTTAGCAGTACCTGCTGGAATGTGTAGTTTTAACTAACAAATCAGTTTTTATTATCGTAAAAATCCTGAATGTTTACCTTTGTTAGCATGTTACTCTTCATCTAATAACTTACTACACTTACTTATTGCCTTTGCCCTTATGTTGTTCATATACCAAAATTGTGTTTATTAAGTGTAATGACATTGATATCATTGTCAGAATCTAAGAGTTTCATCCTCACAGTTTCAATAGAGCATCGAGAAGCCAGCTATTTTAATCAGGGGCCACACCAGGAACCTGGGAGTCTTGATCACCAGTTCTTTAGACAGTCTTTATGCTCTTAATTATTCTTTATATTTGCAATGTTAAATGATTTGTGAAGTGGAAAATACCATTATTATTTATTAAATAGTATAATTACTACAAATGAACAATCAGGAAAAGGGTATAATTGTGGTTAATGGCATTATCACTTGACTGCCAGGTGCATCTGTTTCTGAACATTTGGTTTGCTTCGGATTAGAAAATGTGTTTATACTGAAAGTTTCCCCAGCTGTTGAACATTCCCTCTAAGTTGTATTAGGGAAGCCTACCATCCTACCTTTTTTTCCTTTTAACTTTGTTGTGTCTTTTTTGTGTGTGTTTGGTACTAGGGATTGAACCCAGGGGCACTCTACCACTGAACTCCACCCCCAGCCCCATTTTTTTCTTTTCTTTTTTTTTTTTGTGGTGCTGGGGATGGAACCCAGGTCCTCATTCATGCTGAGCAAGCACTCTTCCACTGAGCTATATTCCCCAGCCCTTTTTATTTTTTAATTTTGAGACAGGGTCTCACTAAGTTTCCAAGGCTGGCCTTGAACTTGGGATCCTCCTGTCTCAGCCTCCCAAGTGCTGGGATTACAGATGTGCATCACCATCCCTGTATAACTTTGTTGTGTCTTAAAGATCTCATTCTTGTTCTTGCAATTGGATCCTTATAATCCTTTAAGTATGCTAAAATTTTGATGTGTTTGAAACAGCTCAGCTCTATTGAAGTTATTAATAAAAAGCCTGATCCCCCAGTTTCTATTGGAAGACTCACTCTTCATTTAGTGACTCATACCTGTAATTTCCTTTACAAAACTTCCTTGTCCCCTGCCCTACCCTGGAGTCTTGGAAGAAGTGAGCCAGATACCCTGGGTTCCTTAACAGAGAAGTGGGTGTGAGTGTCCTCTCCACGAAAGCAAAAGTGTAAAGGTAAAGTTGTAAAAGCTTGGGGCTTCTTTTGTCCATGCCATCTCAGCTCCTTTTTCAGCAAGACCCCACAGTTCATCTGGGTAGTCTGCAGATCATCTCCTCTATAAGGTTGCCTCCTCACATATCACGTGTCCCAAGGCTAATTTAGCTTGGCAGAAGTCCCTCCCACAACATATGTGTTACACCCTTAGAAAGGAAAGTCTGACTAACATCATTAGCCCCTCGACTTCTGAAAAATCTTCATTTTTTTCTCAGTCTTGCTGTTAATGTCATCCTTATTATCACATGGAATAAGACACTTTACAGTCATCCAAGATTGATGGTATCTTAGCCAGGCATGGTGGCTCATACCTGTGGTCCCAGTACTTGGGAGGCTGAGACAGGAGGATCACAGGTTCAAGGCCAGCCTCAGAAACCTAGTGAGATCCTTCGCAACTTAATGAGATCTTTTTCAAAATTTAAAAATAAAATAAAATAGGTCTGGGGGTGTAACTCAGATGTAGAATGTTCCTGGGTTCAATCCCCAGTACCACAGGAAAAAAAGATTGATGGTATCTCATCACACACCAGAATCCACCCATTTCATTCATATCATTGACCCCCTCCACACTACCAGGCTCACTCTTACATTAGAGCTTTTCTGGTGGAATCCACATAGAGAACAAAACAGTAGAAAGGTGAGCTTCACAAATGCTAATTTCATAAAATTCTCCACATTTGTGTCTAAATTATTGAGTCTAAATGAAATAGGTCCCTTGTAGTAAAAGGCCAGGGATAAGGCTGCCACAGTCTCCACTTTTAGCCCCTTTGCTTCCTTATCTTTTTTTTTCTTTTTGAGTATGTTACTGGGGATTGAACCCAGGTGCAGTCTACCACTGAGCTACACCCCCAGCCCTCTTCATTTTTTTAAATTTTGAAACAGGGTCTAGCTAAGTTGCTGAGGCTGTCCTCAAACCTGTGATTCTCCTGTCTCAGCCTCCCAAGTACTGGGATTACAGGCACATGCCACCTCTCCTGGACAACTGTAGATTACTCTCAACCTCAAATCATCCAACCCTGAAATACTTCCGTAGTCCACCTTCGCTCATACAGCAAATCATAGTTGAAGAACCCTTTTTTGGTTTGGACCTTCTGTAAAGTAAACCCCAAGTTGGCAATATATTTGCACGAGATTTATTGGGGAGGTGCCAGTGAGGAAAAATTGAAGAGGCCAGAGATGGTAGGATGTGTCAGACCACAATGTGGGTCCAACCCCTGTGAAGAAGAGAAGGAAGGAAAGAAGATTGAATAAACAGATTGCAGCACAAATTTTTAAATATACTTTTATTGGTGCATTGGAATTATATATCATAAAGAGGTTCAGAATGATAGAAACATACGTCCTCACAGCACTTGGTGTGTTTCTCTCCAGATACCACCCTCCCCATACATATTATTGAAATTGGTATTGGTAACTTCATATATGAACATAGCATTATGTAAACTGTTTCCTTCATCAAGTCTCCCTTCCCCCCACCTCTCTCCCCAAATCCCCTTTCACTATTTTACTGGTGTCTCCTCTCATTTATCTAAAGTTCCTTTTGTTTCCCACTCTTTCTAGCTTCCACATATGAGAGGAAACATCTGACCTTTCACTTTTTGTGACTGGCTGATCTCACTTAGCATAATATTCTCCAGTTCCATCCATTTTCCTGCAAATGACATAATTTTGTCCTTCTTTATGACTGAGTAAAATCCCATTGTGTATATATACTATAATTTCATAAACACAATTTTAAGAAAGTTTCAGCCAGGCCAAAATTCTCACACTAGAGTCACCCATCAGAGGAATTCCCTTCCTTCCAGAAGTGGGTTTCCATTGGTATTCTTGCTACGGTCATTGGCTGGGAACTGCCCATTGGAAACATGTCCTGGGCTCAAAAGTGATGGATTCCAAATGTCAGTGGCTAGGGTCATCTATCAATTATGTTCCCAAAACAGGAGACTTAAGTGGCAAGTTTTCATGGCTTCCACCAAACCTCAATTGTCACTGGGCTTGGTTCATTGGAAAGTCTTCATCTCCAGCTGCTTCTCCAACCAAAGCACCATAAATAAATATGATTTCACCCTTGTCAATGTTGTAGTCCACAGCACAGTTGGTTTGAATCAGTGACCTATTTCATTAAAACCTGATCAATTCCCCCTCCATCCTCACTAAAAACTGTTAATCAAATTTTGTCATTTGGGCAAAAATTCCAAACCATCAGCGCCTTCTTTCCTGGGCTCTTCTTTATGTTTCCAGTCCTCTGAAAGCTAGCCTTCCTTATTGCCCACTGTGACTCCCAAGCTATTCTGCTGCCTTCCTCTTAGTCTTTTCCTTGGTTTCTATAATCATAAACTGGCTTCATCTTTTCTGCTGTTGGACATGTCTACACCAGTCTTGCACAAACAAGCCTTTACCCAGTTTGCCATCCAAATTACTTTCTTCTCATTCCATAGTTGGGGCCGCTGTTTCAGTATGGTGTAGTGCAGGACAGTGTGGTATAGTATACATTCAAATTCCATTCAGAAACTCATATGAGAAGCACCCACTGGGCTGTGTTTGAACACAGATTATTGGGCTTCACCTCCAGATTTCTGGTTCAGTAGGTCTGGGTCATAGACCTGAGAATTCACATTAGCTCCTTAGTGATGCTGATGTTCCTGGTCCAGGAACCACACTTTTGAGTAGCACTGGCATAGCACTTAATTAAAGAGTGTGACTTCAGCAGTGGTATAGCTGGATCATATGGAGGATCCATTCCCAGTTTTCTGAGGAATCTCCACATGGATCTCCATAGTGGATGAACTAGTTTGCAGTCCCACCAACAGTGCAGGAGAGTCCCTATTTCCCCGCATCCTCGCCAACGTTTATTGTTGTTTGACTTCTTAATGAAATCTCAGAGTAGTTTTGATTTGCATTTCCCTGATTACTAATGATGTTGGACATTTTTTCATGTATCTATTGGCCATTTGTATCTCTTCTTTCATGAAGTGTCTATGCATTTCAGTTGCCCACTTCTTGATAGGGTTATTTGTTTTTTTAGTGTAAAGTCTTTTAAGTTCTTTGTATATCCTAGATATTAGTCCTCTGTCAGAGGGATAGCTTGCAAAGGTCTTCTCCCATTCTGTAGACTTTCTCTTTAGGCTTTTGATGGTTTCCTTTGATATGCAGAAACTTTTTAGTTTAATGCTATCCCACTTATTAATTCTTGTTTTAGTTTCCTGGGCTTTGGAGGTCTTACTGAGGATGTTTCTACCTGTGCCTATATGTTGGAGTGTTGAACCTATGCCCTCCGCTAGTAATTTCACAGTCTCTGCTCTAACTTCCAGGTCTTTGATCCATCTCGAGTTGAGTCTTGTGCATGGTGAGAGATAAGGATTTAGTTCCATTTTTCTACAGATGGATAACCAGTTTTCCCAACACCATTTGTTGAAAAGACTGTCTTTTCTCCATTGTATGTGTCTGGCACCTT
>PVJS01060409.1:0-11251 GCA_004027185.1 Glis glis | reverse complement strand
GAGACTCATCAACCTAGTGAGACCCTGTTTCAAAATAAAAATAAAATAGGGCTGGGGGTGTAGCTCGGAGGTAGAATGCCCCTGGGTTCCATCCCCAGCACCACCACCACACACACACACACACACACACACACACACACACACACACAAGTTGCCCAGTCTATGATATTTAGTTATAGCAACACAAACACACCAAGACAATACCCGATAAGGAGCTTCCAGGCATCCATGAGCAGGATGTGTGTATGGGATGGTGGTGGTAGAGGTGGAGTTCAGTTCCTGGCATGCATAAATTATGTCACCTCTTTGCAAGTAAATGGCTAATTTTTGTTAGGGACCCCATTCATCAATCATCCTGCATGGAGCCAACAAATTCAGAAATCTACTCTCCTGTCTGAAAAACATAAGTCTCTAGCTCAGCAGAAGCACCTTCCAGGCAGTGGCCTGGGGGTGTTTATTAATACAGGGAGCAGAAGCAGGTTTCATGATGGTCACTGTGTCAACCGTTCCCACAGAATGTACTTTCTCCCCATTGCCTATGTTCCAGGGAAAGGAAAATTATTTACTCATTCTGCTTATAGATCCAAGAGATTATTCATCATGGCCTATTTATTTTTCAAATGAATTCCTGCAGAATCAGTACCCTGAGCCTGCAGTGCTGAGGGAATGCTCTAATGTTAATGGATTATCTGAAGTGACTCCTGTCTCCACCCTTCCCACGCCGTCTCCACATCCTTTAGTACAAACACTCCATTTTGGCCCAATTAGAAACACACAATGACTCATGTTCATGAAGTGTGTTTTGAACTTTAAGTTGCCTCTTCATATTTCTAAATCATTGCATTTAAGTCTAATTCAATAAGATTCTGTATTTCCTTTCAATTTAATCTGTGAACTGCTTTTGCCTACCTGTTGCTAGGACAACCGGTGCCTGATTTGGCTTTCACTTGTCCAGGCGGAGGCTGTGTTAATTAACTCCCTGAAATTGCAGGCCAGTAATCAATACCAAATGTATGGACTTGGCTGGAATGTTTTAATTAAATTTACAGTAATTTTATTTGCAGTTTCTTCTACAATCTGCATGGTGGGCCATTGATTTTTATTTCAGATACAATGGCCTGTTCACTAGTCAGGTCTTCCTTTCCCTAAGTACCTTTCTCATCAGCTGAACCAGTCTTAACTGAGGAGTAGCCTAGGCAAATTGTTAGTTAAAATAATAATAACACAGGAACAAACCTGGAAACATCAGGAGGGCTGAGCTTCTGCCAGTTAAGCCGCCTCCTGACTGGATGTGTTTTGTATGAAATGAATCCTGAAGACAGGGATCAGTAGGATCCCATGGAAAATATTCACTGATGATGGGTAGGAAATACCAAAACTGCATGCTGCAGCCTCCTCTGTGATGCTTAAAATAAAAGATGCAAACAACCGTCCTACACCACCATATTCTTAGTAAAGTCGTGTCCTTACAGAATTGAGCTGCGCACCTCTTAGGAAAACCTCCCCTCCCGTCTTTCAGCATAGTTGCTAAGTATTTGGGCTCCCAAGATAAGTAAAACTGGGACTCAACTTTGAACAGTGTCACCAAGTCAAAGGTATCAAATTCTCTTCATATCTAAAGGAGAGGCCATGGATCATAGAATTATTATGGGATTAAAAAAAGTCATACACATGATGTGATGTGTAAGTCCATGATGTTATGCATGATCTCTGGAATCAGAAAATCTAGGTTTTGTGTTCCAGCTCTGTCACTTGCTCTTTGGATGACATTAGGCAAAGTGTTTAACTTCTCAGGGTCTCAGGTTTCTTACTTGTCAAATGAATATATACTGATATCTGTCTCTTAGTGTTATGCGGGGGATCCTGTGAAATAATGTACTTAAAGCATTGGACTTCAGTGCCTGGCACATACATTTCCTGGGGTTTTCTTAGATTTCTAGTCTTACTATTGTGGGGGAGGGGGTTTCTCTAGTCCTGGGTAGCTGTGTAGTTTTCACCAAACAGTTTCCTTAGGGAATAAGGAGCAAGCCTATGTCAATTACTTGGTGTTATGGTTTGATCTGGAAGGTGTGGAGGGCTCGGTCCCCCATGCAGCAGAGTTCGGAGATGAGGTATTTGAGAAGGCGATTGGATCATGGGCTCTAACCTCATCAGTGGATTAATCCAAGCATGGATTCATAATTTGGTGACATTATTAGCAAGTGATGGAAACTATAGGAAGTAGGTCCTAGTTGGAGGAAGTAGATCACTGAGGGCATGCCCTGGATGGCTCTATCTTATCCTCAGCGCACCCTCTCCCTTTCTTTACTTCTTGGCTGCCATGGGGTGAGCTGTTCTGTTCCACCATGCCCTCTCCACCATGTTGCTCTGGCTCGTCACATAGCAATTGAACAAGCCAACCATGGACTGAAACCTTGGAAACTGTTGATTTCCTTAGGTATTCTGTCACGGTGATGAAAAGCTAATAGAAAATCAATACTGAGACGTTGAGGGTATTGCTGTGGCTATAACTGACCATGTGGTTTAGAAGCCTTTGGAACTGGTTTGCAGAAGGAGTTTGGAAGATTTTGGAGATGCAGGCTATAGAAGCCCTAGAATGTTATTATAAGTGGATCTTAATGAACAATTCTAAGCATGGAAGGCCAGAATGCCGATAGGACTGTGGATAGTAAAGACTATTCTCATGAAGTTTCAAATGGGAATGAGGACTCTATTGGGAAATGGTGGCTATTTATGTTATATTATGGAAAAAAAACTTGTCTATGACCAGAGACTGTGTGACGTTGTCTTTAAAGTTGATAGACTAATTAATGTGATAGAGAAAATTTCAAGACAACACAGCATTAAGGCAGTGGCATAGGTATTGCTGGCTGCTTTTATCCAGGTTTATAGTGATAATCAGGAGCAAGAAGCAGAACAGGAAGATTTGAAAAACTTGGGGTTGGCCAGAAACGTCCATGTAAAATTGGGGCCAAGAAAGATGTGGTTGCTGAAAATATTAGTGCCACTGAAGAGAAGCCAAGTATGTTGCGTGGAGACAATAGAAAAGATACCTGAGGGCACCTCAGGGATTGGCCTCACCCCATCCATTGCAGGTTCAATGGTATAAAAGTGTAAATTCATTTCCAAGACTTTGCCACAAGAAGAGAGCACCAGGGTTCTCTGCTCCCATGGGGGGAGGCACCTAGGAAGTTATTTTACCAGGAATACTTTTTACCATGTTCAGCCATCCAGTCACTTAGAGTCCACTGAAGCCGTGGTCTAAATGTGGACGACTACTTCTCCCACTTGCAGCAGACCTTGATGTCATAATACTTATTTTTCAGGAATGAAGAAGGCTGGATTATAAGGTCATGAATGCTTCCATCCAGATTTCAAAGGATATCCTGGGAGGCCGTCCAGTGTGTAATAGGTCAGAATTGCTGTGGGCATCCCCCCGAGAGCGTAATGCATGACGCTGTGAGAGCGGAGCCAGAGCTGCAGTGGAGAGCCCCCAGGAAGTTAGAGATGCCAGGAATGCGGAGCACTTGCCAAAGAAAGCTGCAGGTAGGGAGCAGAGCCAACCCAGAGAGGCCATGTGGACCGTAATTGGCAAGGCCATAGGGGCAGGGCTGCCCAAGCCCTTTGGAAGTCCCATTTTGCCACCACATGCCCGAGAGGCTGGACACAGAGCTATAGGATTTAATGTTTGCCCTGCCGAGTTTCCTTCTTGCTTTGATCTGATCCATCTGCTCCTTTATTTCTATCCCCCATCCCTCCTTTTTGAGATGGAAATGTTTACCCTGTGCCATCCTACCACTGTATGTTAAAAATATGTAACTTACATTTTTTTTTTTTGCGGTACCGGGGATTGAACGCAGGGGACTTCCACCTCCGCGCTACGCCCCTGGCCCTATTTTTTATACTTTATTTTGAAACCGTCTCATGGAGTTGCGGAGGACCTCACTAAGGAGGGAGAGAGAGAGAGAGAGAGAGAGAGAGAGAGAGAGAGGGAGAGAGAGAGAGAGAGAGACAGGGAGAGAGAGCGAGAGAGCTGAGGCTGGCCGCGAACCCGGATCCTCCGTTCTCCGCCTCCCAAAGTACTGGGATTGCAAGCATGCGCCACCACGCCCGGCTAAAAATATGTAACTTACATTTTATTTATATGGAAGCTAAAAAGTTGACTTGAGTCTCAGAGGAGACTTTGGACTTGGACCTTTGGGAAATGCTGAAACTGGTAAGCCTATGGGAATTCTTGGAGATGAACTAAATGTATTTTGCATTCTGATATGGGCATGAGTCTTTGGGGGCCAGGGCAAAAATTTATAGTTTGAATCTGAACTGAAACCCGAAGGCTCCTGTGTTGAATGGCCCCAATGTAGCAGTGTTGAAAGGTGGGGCTTTTGGGAAGTGATTGGATCATGAGGATCATTGGATCAGTAGTCTATTGATGGGTTCAGAATTTGATGACATTATTGGCAGGTGATGGAAACTGTAGAAGTTGGAGGAAGTGGGTCACCAGGGTCTGCCTTGGAAAGTTTTATCTTGCCCTAGGCCCCTTCCTTGCTCTTTCTCTCTGCTTCCCGGCTCTCTTTGCTCTGTCATGCTTTTCCGCCATGATGTTTTATCTTTCCCTAGACCTAAAGCAATGGAGCAAGTCAACTATGGACTGAAATATCTAAAACCATAAACCAAAATAAATCTTTTCTCCTTTAAGTTATTTTTCTCAGGTATTTCGTCACTGCAGTGAAACTCTCCCACTTGGGGTGATGGCAACTTATTGCAAATATCTTTAAGATCACAAGTTCAATTAGAATCTGTCCAACAGCCACTTTAATGCTCTGTACTCTAATTTCTGCTCTTCTGGAGCCCTTTAGAAGCATCCCTCCAAAAGTCTTTATGATCAGGAGCTCGAGCTTAATGTTCTACTATATTGTTTGTTTGTTGGCATTCCCATTTTCCACAGTGAGGATTCTCTGGGATGACTTCCCTCTCTTCAGAAATGGGGAGCTTCTACTGGAAAAAAATTCCTCCCAACCACACTAGACTCAGTGGGGTTTTCTTATGCACTTCCATTTTGGGTATGATCTTTCTCCAGTCCTCTGTGGCAGAGACAGAGGCTGGATCTGATGTCTCAGCCAAGAAAACAGTCAATTGTGCCTAAAACAAGAAAAAATCAAAACAAAATGGCCCTGGCAGAGTGCATGATCCAATAGCGGCACCAAAACTTTTATGTCATCCAGTGCCAACTTTTATTTTCAGATAAAACATTTTATTATTTAAAATACCTAGTAGGAATTCACTAAACATCACTGAATGAAGAAAGAAAAGAAAGGACGATTCAAGAAGGCAAACACAATTCCACATGGTTCCTTCAAGATGGTGGAGAGGAGACCAGTCTTCGACTGCTGGAGTGTGTTTCAAAAGTTCAAAATTCATTTTCAAAGAACAATGATGTGTTTAACTAAAGGCATTATTGACCACACGAGCTTGGAATGGTCATGAGGGAATGAGTTTTCTCATGGCAAACACCTGCTTAAAAATCTTTTCTCTCTGACCACATGTTATGTTCCAAATAAACAGACACTTAGAATATATTAATTTCCCTTCCAAGGCAACAGTAGAATAGTGCATTGGAAGAGATTCAGATAATATAAAAAAAGTGTCTCCTGGTGAAAATATAGTCATCATGCTGGAATTTGAAGATATTTCCCTTGATAATAAAATTAATCTTTTTTTCATTGCTTAAGATGGTTTCCTGATGGGAGACAATGTGTCTGGCTAATTTATTTGAGGCCAGTTAGAGAATTGATGCTAGTTCCTGGTAACTAGGGAACGACTGACCCTCAACAACTGACTTATTCTCTAGTTAGGTTTTTCTGATAAACACACCTTTCTCACTCTTTTTTTCACATTCATCAAGGTGTCTGTGGTGTCTAGACTCAGACAAGCACACTGGCAGAAACTGAGGTCTGTGAAGGAGCAGTTATGATCCAGCGATGTGGGACCCAATTGCCTGACCTTTTCTATAGAGATGAAGGGATGTCATAGGTGAAGAGGTAGCCAAGTATGACTAAGGAACTCTGCCCTCTAGAGGCAGCCTCTAGAAAGACTTTTTGCATTGGAATTCTTTTTCCTCCTTCCTTTGCCATCTTAAAAAGTTTGGCTCAGGGTTTTGTGAGATTTCTGCACTATTATGGAGTTTACAGTTGGCTTTATATCTTCACTATGCTTTTATTTATTGCATTATAGTCTCACATCATAATGTAAATCATGTTGACAGTGACATACATGCACACAGTACAGTTGGCTTTAAAACAACACTAACAAAGGTGAAAGTCAAACATTTAAAAAATGCAACTTATCGGTTCTTTGTCTTGTCACTGCTTGTGGGTAGGTTTCTTTTTCATTTACATATATTTTTTCATATAATGATTACGTGGCTTGCCTTTTTCCTCGAAAACTTCTCCCTTTCCCTTGTTAAGGCACAGTAGCTGCGTGCTCACTGAGTCTTCTCTGCCTTTAAGACTCAGGCCGAAGCCGGGCGTGGTGGCGCACGCTTGTAATCCCAGTACTTTGGGAGGCAGAGACTGGAGGATCCGGGTTCGCGGCCAGCCTCAGCTCTCTCGCTGTCTCTCTCTCTCTCTCTCCTCTTAGTGAGGCCCTCCGCAACTTCGTGAGACCTGGTTTCAAAATAAAGTATAAAAAATAGGGCTGGGGCATAGCACGGAGGTAGAACGCCCCTGCGTTCAATCCCCAGTACCACAAAAAAAAAAAAAAAAAGACTCAGGCCGAGCTTGACAGTTGACATGATCCAGGATTCCTCACATGCAGTACTGATCTGGGAGAGTACGGTACGGTCTCGGTGCTCATTCTCTCCATGTAGTACAGCAGAAACGGTGCAGAAATGATAAAAACACAGTACGCTCATATACCATGCTCACTGTATAAAGATAGTACCGAAATTTCCAAGTCCTTAGGTATACAAACTCCTGTGATTCTCATAGCAGCCTTCTGAAGAAAGTACTATTATTATCTGAGTTTTGTAAGAGGAAACTAAGGCAAAGAAAATTGAAGAAACTTGCCCCAAATCACATGGTCATAAAAGGAAGAGCTCAGACTTAAACCTAAGCAGCCTGGCTTTGGAATCTGGGCCATTATATTTACATTATTCCTTCCTTGCTTTTGAATAGATTCTATAGGCCGGGCATGGTGGCACATGTACTAATCTACTACTTAGGAGGTTGAGACAGGAGACAGGTTCAATGACAGCCTCAGCAAAGTAGTGAGACCCTCAGAAACCTAGGGAGGCCATTTCAACAGCCAAAACACAGAAAGGGCTGGAGGTATAGCTCAAAGGCAGAATGCCCCGGGTTACACACACACACACACACACACACACACACACACACACATGATTCTATGGCATTTTTCCTCAGTGAGATTTCTCATTTTAATTACACTGATGTTATCCCTTCACTTATTGTTCAAGTATTGTTCACACATTCATTGATTATTCACACATTAATTGATTCACAAAATATTTACTTTGCACCCAATATGTTCAGACTCTGTGCTGAACTCTGGGACTCCAGTGGCGAATGGGATGGCTGCAGACCCTGCCCTCGAGGAGCATGCAGTCCACTAGAGGAGCCAGACCAGCATGTAACCGTGGGAATAACTGGTTTCTAATAATTTCTACTTGCACTTCCACCATGGCCTTTACTACCTACGGCTTTGAGCAGAGGAGGGATGTAAAGAGATTCAAAGAGAATCTATAGAAGGGGCATGGCAAGAACTAGTCAGGGAAGATGAAGGGGAGGCTGCTAAAAAAGTCTGAACAAGAGGGGCTGAGGCAGGAGGAATGTCTGGTTTCTGGGATTTGGTGTATGTTTCTTATATTAAAGAAGCAAGTATGAATATAATAATTGATAACTCTGGGTGATATCCAAAATTTTATTTATAAAAATAAAGAAAAGAATATGTTAGGACCAGAGAATTTCAGAATGACTTGTGTCTTTTAAATGAAATGGAGTTTGCAGCATGAGGATCTAATGTGACAGGAAGTAAAACATACATATTGACCTCCTAGTCTGGGAATTTGAAGCAGGCCAAAGACAACCCCATATCTCAGCTGAGGGGGAGACCATTCCCAAAGTGAAACAGTAGGTCCATGCGTGCCTGTGTGGGGCTTGTCTCTCCAGCAGGTGCGAGAGGTGCCCTTTGATCCCCTAGCGAGTCCATTGTATCAAGGCTCCATTTCCCTGCCTTGTCAGAAGACTGAATATCTTAGAGATATGTGTTCCCTCTCAGTTGTGGTGTTTGATAAGGTAGAAAGCTTGGCTTCTTAATCCAGGGGATCTTCAAGTGATGAGACATGCAGGTTTTAACAGGACCTCTTCTGCATGTCATCTTAGCAGTAGGTAAATAGGAAATTGCTGTCCTGTCCACTCAAACCTGGGCATCCAGGGAAATGAAAAGGGGTGAGTCAGAACTATCCAGTCTGAGGGATGGAGGGAACCTCCTAGGGGTCACCTGACCACTGACTTTTAAATCTGACTGTTCATTTAAAGCATACTTACATCTCTCTCTTTCTCTCTCTCTCTCTCTCTCTCTCATCTATCTATCTATCTATCTATCTATCTATCTACTATCTATCTATATATCTATCTATCTATCTATCATCATCATCTATCTATCCATCTTTCTATCATCTATCTGGCATCTATATTGGCCAACGTTCCCCAGAGAAACAGAACCAGTCGGGTGGATGGTTAGATAGATGGATGGATGTATGGATGGATGGGTGGATAGATAGATACATAGATAGATAGATAGATAGATGATAGACAGATAGATAGATAGATAGATAGGAGATTTATTATGGAAATTGGCTCACACAATTTGGAGGACAAGAAGTCCTATAATATATCATCTACAAGCTGGAGACCCAGGAAAGCTGGTGGTGTAATTCAGTCCCAGTCCAAAAGCTTGAGAAACAGGAGCCCTGGTGTCCAAGAGCAAGAGAAGGTAATGTCTCATCTCAAGGAGAGTGGGAGAGACAGAAAGAAAGAGAGAATATGGGGTGGGAAGGAGAAATTACCCTTCCTTTTTGTTCTATTCTGGCCCTCAGTGGATTGGATGATGCCCATTAGCATTGGTGAGAGCAAATCTTTATACTCACTGTGCCAACCCTTTTATTTTTGTACTGGGATTGAACTCAGGGGCACTCTAACTATGAACTACACCCACAACCCTATTTTATTTTTTATTTTGAAACAGGATCTTGCTAAGTTGCTGAGGCTGGCCTTGAACCTGTGATTTTCCTGTCTCAGTCTCCCAAGTACTGGAATTACAGGTGTGCGCCACCATGCCCAGCTTCAGTCTACTAATTCTAATGATAATGTCTTCTGGAAACACCTTCACAGACATAGGAAATAATGTTTTATTAGCTCTCTGAGCATCCCTTTAAAATTTAACATACATTTCCAGCTCCAGTGATTCTCATTTAGTGAATTTGGGATGGGGTACAGTTACCTGCAAGCTGACAGCTCAAAATCTCTCTCTAGAATATGATTCTCCCCTGAGGGAGCTGGATAAAATGTGGGTTTGGCTTGAGCAGGTCTGGGATGGGGCCCCAGAGTCTGTGTCTGTCTCTCTACCAAGTGTCCAGGTGACATTGCTGATCCAGGGATCACCCTTCTAGTTGCAAGGAATTAAAACAACCTTCTAACCAGTGAGGCTGATTTTCAGTCTTTATTTGGATTCTTCTAGAAACATGAAGCTCTATGCCACATAAGGTAGTTCCTACTATCTGAGAGAAGTTGCAGTTATTAGAAAGGTATTTCTTTTATTGAGTCTAAAGCTATGCTGGTAATTTCTGGAAGGCACTGGAGCGGAGTGCTTAAGTGAGAGCTCTGGAGACAGATGGTCTAGTTTGGATATTGGCACTGACCTTTGCTAGCTTTGTGACTTTGGACAAATACATGGCCTTTCTGTGTCTTTAAAATAAGATAATAGTACTAACCTCAAAGGAGTACTGAGAGTCCTTAATATTAATCCATGTTCTAATCCAATAAGATGAGAGTGATGCTTGGCACTGTGGAAGGACTTACAGACATTTCGTTACTGGTGCGGCTTTACTTCAGGGAGAATCATTTTGACAATAGTCCTGCTTCATTTCCTAACCCGAGGCATTGATAGGCCAGGTAGCAATTCACAAACACCTCCAAGACAGAAGTTAGAATTTACTCTTCCAGGCATTCCGTGAATCTTTGCAACCTTCACACCCCTGGTGGGTGGGTGTTGATATACATCAGTGCAATCTGATCTGCCAAATATCACTTCATACAGAAACAAATTAATAATGCACTCGGAAGGTAGAAGCTATGAATATAAGCTGTTGTGTTTCATACTCGGCATGAAAGTTTAAATCTCCAATCCCTCCAAAAATGAGATAAGTAGGAATTGTTTTCTTTTTCTCAAAAATATCCCAAGTAGTTTGGACATATAAGATCACTTTATGAATACTATGAAGAAGACCTGTGTACCTATCTCACAGCATAAGAAGTAGAATATTAGTTGTACTTAAAACCTCCTTGAATGCTCCTCCCCAACTGTATCCCCTCTTTTTTTCAGAGACAACTGTTATTCAGAACTCATTATTTATCATTTTTCATATTTGGGTCATTCTTTAACTATAAGCCTATATGATACAAGGTGATTTGCATATTTAAAATATTTATACCATGTATCTTTCTGCAATTTGCTTTTTCTCTTTCCTCTGCATTACAGTTGTGAAATTCACTCCTGTGGCTATCTGTAGCTCTATTATTCTTTTCCACTGCTGTAGAGCTTTGCACTGTATGGCCATAATCCAGTTTACTTCTCATTGTCCTTCTTGACAGAGTCTTAACTCCTTTGGAACTGAGAATGGCTGTTTCCTCATCATGCATCCCTTCCCTGTTGATCATTTATGGCATGAATTTGGTACTTGGAATCATCCAGGCTTGATTCTGGAATTCAAAGACATTTTGTCTTCTGGCTCATGTAGTAGAAAAGCAATAGCTTTCAATATTTTTAGTCTGTTTCTTTTGTTTTTGTTTCTTTTTGCCTCTATTATACATTTTTTTTTTTTGCGGTACCGGGGATTGAACCCAGGGGCATTCTACCTCCGCGCTACACTCCCGGCCCTATTTTTTTATACTTTATTTTGAAACCGGGTCTCACGAAGTTGCGGAGGGCCTCACTAAGTAGAGAGAGAGAGAGAGAG
>PVJS01060408.1:0-11256 GCA_004027185.1 Glis glis | reverse complement strand
AAAAAAAAAAAAAAAAAAGAATTCTGAGAAATGAAAATTAATAAAATCACATATTCTTTGGCTCAAAAAAAACCCAGAAACTATTGCGATTAATGCCATACTGAAAAATTAGATAAAGTTATCATTGTATTCTGTAGTTCTATACACACAATTGATATTATTTGCTTTTTGCACAAACCTATAACATTTGTCTCCATTTGAATATATTGCATGAACAATGATATAAGTATGTCTAAATGCCAACAGCCCTGGAGAGTTTACTTTATAATGTCATCCAGTAGTTCAACAAAGTCAATCATGTGAGTGTTTCATTGCCTTATGGGATACCAGTATCTGGCTTTTCTCATAGCAGAAAATGCACAGCTATGAAATTCAGTAACCACTTTAACATAAATTCAGGACACTTTAGAGTTCAAGATATGAATTTTAGAAAATCCAGCTCAGCACATTATACTTTCATTCTCCTGCTACAAACAATTTTCTATAATGGAACAACATCTTTAAAGGTAGTATTTGCAACACCATGATAATAATGATAGAAGATATTACTATTACTGAAATCGTGTAACTTCACATAACACATATGCCTATAAGACCCTGTACACATTCTTCATAATTATCTCAACTCTTATTCTTTCATTTTTATATTAAACAAGTTATATTACAAAATAGATTCTGAGAAGGATAATTTTATAATTCAATATTAACCTCAAATTTTGTCCTTATCTTTGATAAGTCATAATAATTAAGTTGATCCAACTTAATTATTAATATTTAGTTGATCCAAGACTATTTTAGAGACATATGCCAAGTTATATTTTCTTCTTAATGATCTTTTGTAGAGTCTGAATATTTATTTAGGAACTGGTTCATATCTTTACTCATCTGAGATGCTTTATGCCCGCAAGCATAAAACCATGATTTTTTCCGGGTCATTTTACCTTGTTTGATACTGAAATTCTGTATCCCTATACTTAAAAACAGACCTTTTTTACCATATGCTTAAGTTTACAGAAAAACTGTGTGGAATGCATAGCAAGTTCCAACAGCCCCTCCCTCCTCCTGTGGTTTCCCATATTACTAATATCTTACTTTGGGGTTATATGCTTGTTATAATTAATAAGCTAATATTGATATATGTTATCAACTCTAGTCCATAGTTTATATTAGGGTTCATCTTTTTGTTGAACATTCAATGGATTTTTGCAAATAAATAATAGCATGTATCCACTATTACAATATCAAACAATATATTTTCTTGACCTAAAAATGCCCATAATCCTACCTATTCATTTCTTCTTCTACCGGGTAAACATTGATATTTTACTGTCTGTAGTTTTGACTTTTCCAGAATGTCGTATAGCTACAGTCATGTTATGTTGCCTTTCCTGATTGGCTTCTTTTGCAAAACCTAGAAATGTACATTTAAGTTTCTTCCACATCATTTCACATGAACTAAGAGCTCATTTCTTTGTATAACTAAAGTATATTTCATTGTATGGATATACCACAGTTTGAGTATACATTACTCTATGCTTAAATTGCATTGTGTTCATTAGAATACTTTGATGGAAGCATATATGTTTGATACTCCATCTTTCCCCTTTCCTAATATGTACATTTAATATCATAAATTTCCTTGTAAGCACTTCTTTTCTACTAATTTTGTAGCACTGCATCGTACTAATATTGCTAAGTCACATTTTCATTTTCATTTACTTCAAAATATTTTAAAAATTTATTTTGGGGGCTTATTTTTCACCCATTTATTATGTAGAAATGTGTTGTATAATCTCCAAATATTTGAGAATTTTTCCATCTGTCTTTATGTTAATGATTTTCAGTGTAATCCCATTGTGCCTTGATAATATACTTTGTATGGCTTTTATTTTTTAAATTTATCAAGGTGTGTTTTATAGCCTAAAATTTGGTCTCTTAGTGAATACTCCATGAGAACTTGAAGAAATGTGCATTCACCTCCCCCCTGTCTTTTTGACAAAGTATTCTGTAAAAGTCGAAGGATCAAGTTATTGAGATTGCACTTCAAGCCAACTTTATGGATCTTCTTTCTTAATCAGTCAAATACTGAGAAATGAAAACACTGAAGCAGTTATAATCATTCATTCTCTTTAACATAATGCAATATTGGCCTTTATTCATGATACATTATCTTGTTTCAAGATGTGCTTTTTATGAACTTATATCAGGTTTCTGGTTAGTGTAATTATGGAATATATTTATGTATCACTTTACTCTTTTCAAAAAAGCTATACTCAAATGTGAGTCCCCACCCCTTTACTTTTAACCCAAATCTTAATATTTAAAATACATTTCTTTGGGCCGGGCATGGTGGCGCACACTTGTAATCCCAGTACTTTGGGAGGCGGAGACTGGAGGATCCGGGTTCGCTGCCAGCCTCAGCTCTCTCTCTCTCTCTCTCTCCCTCTCTCTCTCTCTACTTAGTGAGGCCCTTCGCAACTTCATGAGACCCGGTTTCAAAATAAAGTATAAAAAAATAGGGCCGGGGGTGTAGCGCGGAGGTAGAACGCCCCTGCGTTCAATCCCCGGTACAGCAAAAAAAAAAAAAAAAATACATTTCTTTGATTTGCATTTGCCTGATTGTTAATGATGTTAAACATTTTTTCATATATTTATTAACCATTTGTATTTCTTCTTTTGAGAAGTGTCTATTTAGTTCAGTTGCCCACATTTTGATTGGGTTATTTATTTTTTAGTGTTAAGTTTTTTAAGGTATTTCCATAGTCTAGATATTAATCCTCTATTAGAGGAGTAGCTGGCAAATATTTTCTTCCATTCTGTAGGATCTCTCTTCATACTGTTGATTGCTTCTTTTGCTGCACAGAGCTTTTTAATTTGAGGCTATCCCATCTATTGATTCTCAGTTTTATTTGCTAAGCTTTGGAGGTCTTATTAAGTCTCTACCAGTGCCTATCTGTTGGAGAGTTGGTCCTATGTTTTCTTCCAGTAATTGCAAAGTTTCTGGCCTAATTTCTAGGTCTTTGATCCATCTTGAGTTGACTCTTGTGTCGAGTGAGAGATTGGGGTCTATTTATTCTTCTATATCTGGATACAGAGTTTTCCCAGCACCATTTGTTGAAAAGACTATCTCTTCTCTAATGATGATTTTGGCTCCTTTGTCAAAAATCAACTGGCCATAAAAACTAGGATTTGTCTCTGTATCTTCTATTCTATTCCATTAGTTGATGTGTCTGTTTTTGTGCCAAGAGCATGCTGTTTTTGTTACTATAATTCTGTAGTATAATTTGAAACCAATGCACTTAATATTTATTTCCTTTTCTTCTTTTTCTGTGTTTTGAGGTTTTAGTCAAACATTTTATGAATCCATTTCATTTCCTCCAGTACTATTTAATTTTCCATTTTGGTTGTTTTAGTTGTTAGTGTTAAAATATTCATTTTTTAATCCACACACTTTCAAATAATAATGTGCTGCTTCATTTGTAATTTCTTGAAAAACCGTTAATATATTTCCCCTGTATTGATTCATTAAATTAAATTTTAACTTTAACTTGCACAACTACTCAGTGGAGATACACAAATATCTTCTAGAAGTCAGGCAGCTTTGTTATATTTGTTATTTAAATGAATATATCTTTTGTGTGTTTGTGTGTATATTTGTGTGTTGGAAAGTTACTGAGGATTGAACCCAGAGGCATTATGCCTCTGAGTTATACCCCCAGTCCTTTTTATTTATTTTTTATTTTGAAACAGGGTCTTGGTAAACTATCACTATTGGGCCTTGCACCTGCAATCCTCCTATCTCAGCCTCCCCAGTACTGAAATTACAAGTTGTACACCACCAGACCCAGCTAAAAGTATCTTGAAAACACTTAAGTTTCCTTCCTGATTTATCTTCTTGGTGTTGTTTTTCCTTCTTTTCTTTCCTTCTGACTTTTTTTTAAATCTAATTGACTTTGCTCTTGAAGCCCTGCTGAGAATATAAAGGAATCTTCAGGCATTATGTTCGTAGTGCAAAGTTTAAATAAAAAAAATCCTCTCTCACTGTCAATTCTCATGAAATTGCTACAAAGAGGATAGAAGTCTATCTTGGTTAAACATGGGATTTCTGAAGTTTTGCAGGCATGTTAAATACGAGTTTTATGATTTCACAGAGTCAATACACTTTTTCCTGTAGTAACACATTTGACATCTGTGATCACATAATAGAATCTAACATAAAAATATATTCGTCTTAGGCATTCTTATGAATTCTGCTTCTACCCCAAATGTGGTAAATTCATGTAAAGTCAAGGAATGATATATGCCACTGCCTTCAAGTTATTAATATTTGTTTGTCAGTATATTATCTATTGTATAGTAAGGTCTAATATTATAATAAATTTTAGGGGGAACATATGTGTGCTGTCCAAATTGTTCAGCTATGTTAGTGATTATATTCACTTTTTAATGTATTGATTTATTGTATCTGGTTGTTACATTCACGTATAACAAATAATTTTACACTCACATATAATACAATATAAAGATAATCTGGGTTATAAAAACTATACTAAAGAGTTTAATGATAATAATGAAAGTTAATATTTACTAATTTCTACAAGTGTTCTCAGCACTATTCTTCATGCTTAAAAACTATTTTTTTAAACCTCTTGAGAAATCTATATTGTGGTTATCATTACAATCTCTACTTACAGTTAAGGAAAATGAGATTTCAAGGAAGTTATATAAACTTCTGAAAGGTTCCTGGAGTTCAGATTAAGAAGATAATCTTTAACCCAGGCACTGGTTTAAATCCACAACAGAACTCCTTAATAGCTAAACAACTTTTTACTTTCTCATAAGAAGAGCTTAAGATTTTTCCTTCACAAAATGAAGGGTATAGAGGGAAAGGGAGGAAGAGGAGAGAGAGAGAGATAGAGAGAGAGAGAGAGAGAGAGAGAGAGAGAGAAAGAAATGTATAATATATAAAATTATTTTTTATACTCATGATAATTTCTAGTCACTTTTCTGCCTGACTTGCTATCTTTAGCCACATTTAAATATACTTCAGAAATAGAGATATGATGATTTGAAACAAATAGTAATCAATTTATGCTAAATACATATTTAATAATTTATACTCAGCATGGAATTTTCTCAAAAGACTAGTATTGGAACCATTTTATAACCCCAGCTATGACAATCATTGTCTTTCCAAAAGAATTAAAGTTAGAGAACTATAGTGATACATGTATATCTATGTTTACAGCAGCACAATTCATAAAAGCCAAATTATGGAACCAAACTAGGTGTTTGTCAACAGAAGAATAAAGAAAAGGTAGTATATATACACAATGGAGGTTTATTCAATCATAAAGAAGAACAAAATTATGTCATTTGCAGGAAAATGGATGCAAGTAGAGACTATTATGCTAAGTGAAATTGGCCAGTCTCAGAAAGTCTGGCGTTCTATATTTTCTCTCATATGTGGAAGCTGTAGAGAAAATAAGAAAGAAAAGGAACTTCATAATAATAAGGTAGACCACTTGAATGGTGGAAGGGGATGGGGTGAGGGAGTAGAAGGGAAAGGAGTATTGAGGAAGGAAACAGAGCAAATAATATTATGACCATACATGAAGTTTTCACTAACAACCTTACTAGTATGTACAGACAGTAAGGAGGGGTTAGCACAATGAGGTTAGGAGGGACTCACATCAAAAGATGCTGTGTTTATATACAAATGTATCACTTTGAATTTCACTATGATGTATCATAATATTGCACCAATAAAATTCTAGAAATACATATTTGTTTTTGATTCACTAAAAATATATATGAACTTTGGTTATCATTAATTCCCTAAAAGAAGAGTACATATTTTTAAATAAAATGCTTATAAAAATCTATCTACACTAAAAATATATATTTGGAGTAAAACTATAAAGTAGTATTTAAAAGCCGGGCGTGGTGGCACACGCTTGTAATCCCAGTACTTTGGGAGGCGGAGACCGGAGGATCCGGGTTCGCGTCCAGCCTCAGCTCTCTCTCTCTCTCTCTCTCTCTCTCTCTGTCTACTTAGTGAGGCCCTCCGCAACTTCGTGAGACCTGGTTTCAAACTAAAGTATAAAAAATAGGGCTGGGGGTGTAGCGCGGAGGTAGAACGCCCCTGCGTTCAATCCCCAGTACAGCAAAAAAAAAAAAAAAAAAGTAGTATTTAATAATGGTGGTAGTTTTTCTTGGACAAGTATCTAAATTTTCTGCAGAAAATCTGGTTGAATATGGGTCAATAATAAATTTGAACAGGATTTTTTAAATAAATGAGGTCAATTAACATTTAATTGAATGATGAGTCTACAAAGTATAGAGGAGGAAAAGAAAAGAAACAAACACAGCTGTACGTATTCTGGTGATACTGCATTTGTTCATGCCAAGTCAAAACTTTTCATTGAAAAAAATTCTGGCCTTTTACACAGTCCCTAGTCAACCTTTTCATTCAAGTTAACTTTTATCATGTCAATAGACATATTTCAAAATGGCATAAGGAAAGCAAGTCTGGTTATCTGGCTTGATGGAAGCTCTCCATCAGTTAAAATAATCCCTCAGGTGACCCTGAAGCTAGGCCTCTCAGATCTCCAACGTAAGGCAGCATACTGACTGAGGGTTCCAACTTCTGCACTCCCAATTCCATCCTTGTGTTCACTCTCCACAGGCTGCTGCCTTTCAACAATTGAGTGTGATTGGGATATTAGCACAGATTCCTTCCTGGAGATGTGTGATTCCTGAAGACATTTCTCTGATGACTACCTTATGATCTTGCCAGATTTTCTTTACAAATGCATTGTAGCTTCAACACCTCCACCTAACTTTCCTTCTTATGTTCTCCTCTCTACTTTTCCTCTTTCATTTGCCTAGGGTCAGGCTTCCATCATGGTTTGGATGGCTCTCCCAGCATTCCTTCTCCTGCCTAATCTCATTCTTTCACAGTTATATCTTTCAGTGCCCCCAGAGTAACAACAACGAAGTTATTTTGTGTATGTTTGCACTCAATACTCACCCCCAATTCCCCATCCCAGGCAGCACCTGGGATCACCTGTGTTCTATCACTCCACACTAACCTGGTTGGTGAGAGAGGGAGAGAGGTGAACATCTAAGACTAGACACTGGGCAGATGAGATTGTCAGTAGCTTATTAAGTAGCTATACTCACTTCCTGGGGAAAGGGGACACTAGGCCACAGAGGGCTGTTCTCCAGAGCACAGTGCACCAGTAGAGGCTCTGGGAGACAGGCTCTGTAGTAAGAGGTAAGCAAGTTGCTCTCTGATTCTCCTGCAAGAATGTGATTGGTTTGTGTGGATCATGGAAGAATTTGTGGTCAGGCCATTGAGACCTTATGAGACTCAAAGTTGTCAGTGCATCACTTGACATTCTAGACCTCCAGTACAAGGAGTCTTTCACTTAACCTGATGTTTTTGAGGTTCATTTGTGTTATAATATATGTATATATACATATATATGTATGTATATAATACATACATACATATATACATGTATATGCACATACACACACCACATAGCACAGTATTCTGTACATTTTTGTTGCTTAATAGCATTCCATTTTATATATTGAACACATTTTGTTTGTCTGTTTACCAGTGGACAGATCTTTTAGGTTGTTCCCAGTATTTGTTGATAAGGAATAAAACTACTAAAACATTTCTTAGGTGGTTTTGCTTTGTTGTACACATACGTTTTTAATTCACTAGGGAAATGCCTAGCAGTGAAATTCCTGCCCCATTTATCAAGTTTATGTTTTACTTTTTAAGAAGCTTCCAAATTGTTCAAAAATGGCTGTATGATTTTACATTTCTACTAGCAATACTTGAGGGTTCCAATTTCTCTGCTTTCTTACCAAGAACTTCATATTGTAATATTTTAATATAGCCATTCTAGTGGGTATGCAGTCATATTACATTGGAGATTTAATTTGCATTTGCCTAATGTAATAAAAATGTTAAAGTTGGAATAAGTAAATAAATGGGATAAAAATGATACAATAATGAAGGGTATATGTGTCTTCCTTTTACAGGAAAAAATAATAAAGGATTTTAAAGCCTTAGGTATATGAGCAAAAACTTGTACTGTAGTTTATGTTCAATTGTGAAGCAAGCATGTGTAGTATAACTTGACATACTGAGAAATTTTAGAAAATAGTGACTGAGAAGTAGTAGAAAATTTATATCTGAAATAAAATCCTTTGATAGATAACTCTATTATGAAATTGTTCACATACTCATAATAACATAAATCTTGTTAATTTGTATTTAGCTCTGGAATAATCCTTATAGCAAAACGTTTAAGACTTAATTATGGTTATAAAACCAAATGTAAATCTTATCAACATTGTCAATGGATGAATTGAAGCACTGCTTTGTTTTGTTTTCCCCATAAACTATTTGAAACTATTTTGTCTTTGATAGAAATACAGAAAAATAAAATAAAGTGAGATAGACATATAATGGTAATTTGGGCATACTTTCCATTTTCAGTTAATATAACAATAGACTATTCACACTACTGCTTGTTCCTTGGCAGGGCATAAATTTTCCTTGTTCTCTGGTCTATAGATTGTGTTTCCCTACTGTGAAGGGGAAGGAGGAAGAGAACTAACATTTTCTAAAGGATTACAAACTGTGCAGAGATGTTGCAATAAGTTCCCAAATATCTTATCTTAGTCCTCATAGTAAACCTGACAAAAAAAGGTTTATCTCTTTATAGTAGACCAAAACAACTTTTAGTTATGAGTTACCAGTGATGAGAATGAGCCAGGATCTCCCTAAAGAAATTTGCAATAAAAGAGATGTCTTTTTTCTTTTTTCATTTAAATATCAGGAAAAGATAATTTCATACAACTTTGTTTTTTTAATGTGCTTTTATTGGTGCATTATAGTCTTACATCACAATGGGAATCAAATTGACATTAACATACATACATGCAGCACTTGGTGCCCTCCCAACACAGAGTACTAAGATTGACATTGGTATATTCTCATATGTAAATATGGTCGATGGTAGAAATTCCATTAATGAACTTCATTAATGGACTTCATGTGCCCTCCCTCCCAACACAGAGTACTAAGATTGACATTGGTATATTCTCATATGTAAATATGGTCGATGGTAGAAATTCCATTAATGAACTTCATTCTTCCCCTTCCCCTTCCCTTAGACCACTTCCCTGGCTCCACTGAGGCTTCTCCACTGCTGTCTGGAAGCCCTTTTGCATCCTCATTGCTCCCTAGCTTGCACATATTAGAGAAGACATGTGACCCTTCTCTTTCTGTGATTGGCTGATCTCACTTAACATAATGTTCTCCAGATCCTTCCATTTTCTTGTAAATGATATTATTTTGTTCTTTTTTATTGCTGAGTAGAATTCCCTTGTGTGTATTTCCCATAATTTTGTAATCCATTCATCTGTTGATGGACACCTAGGTTGGTTCCATAATTTGGCCACTGTGAATTGTGCTGCTATGAACATCGGTATGCATATGTTACTGCAGTTTTCTGGTTTCAATCCCTTTGGTATGATACCCAGTAGTGGTATAGCCAGATCATATGGTGGGTCCATTCCAAGTTTTCTGAGGAATCTCCACACTATTCTCCATAGCAGTTGAACTAGTTTGCAATCCCACCAACAGTGTAGAAGAGACCCAGTTTCCCCACATCCTCACCAACATTTGTTGTTGTTTGACTTCTTAATCTTTTAATGATTGCCATTCTAATTGGGGTTAGATGAAATCAATTTAGGTAGGTTTTATGTGTCTAGAAATCTGTCAATTTCTTCCATGTTTTCCATTTTATTGGAATATAAGTTTTCAAAGTAGTTTCTTATGATCCTCTGGATTTCTCCACTATCTGTGGTGATGTCCCATTTTTTATTTCTGATTTTGGAAATTTGGGTTGATTCTCTCCTTCTTTTGGTTAGGTTAGCTAGTGGTTTGTCAATCTTGTTAATCTTTTCAAAGAACCAGCTTCTTGTTTTGTTGATTCTATGTATTGTTTTTTTTTTTTTATTCTCTACTTCATTAATTTCTGCTCTAATTTTAGTTATCTCCTGCCTTCTACTGGCTTTGGGCTTCAACTGTTCCTGTTTTTCAAGATCCTTTAGATGTGTCATTAGGTTGTTTATTTGGAGGCTTTCACTCAGTGCTGTAAATTTTCCTCTTAACAATGCCTTTAAAGTGTCCCATAGATTTTGGTATGTCGTGTCTCTATTTTCATTTAATTCCAGGAATTTTTTTATTTCTCCCCTTATTTCTTTTCTGACCCAGTCCTCATTCAGAATTGTATCATTCAGTCTCCATGTACTTATGTGATTACTTTTTGTCTTCCTGTTGTTAATTTCCAGTTTCATTCCATTGTGATCTGAGAAGATGCAGGGAATTATATCACATCTTTTGAATTTGCTGGTGCTTGCTTTGTGACCCAGGATGTGGTCTATTTTGGTGAATGTTCCATGGGTAGTTGAGAAAAATGTGTATTCAGGTGTTGCTGGTTGAAATACTCTGTATGTGTCTATTAGATCCATTTGGTCTATAGTTTTCTTTAGGTCTGAACAATCTTTATTTATCTTTTGTCCGGAGGATCGATCTAGTGGTGTGAGTGGTGTGTTGAAGTCTCCCAATATTATTGCGTTTGGGTCTATTTGGGACCTGACGTCCTGAAGATTTTGTTTTATGAATGTGGGTGCGCCCACATTTGGGGCATACATGTTTACTATCATTATATCTTCTTGTTGGATTGTTCCTTTTATTAGTAAGAAGTGACCGCTTTGTGTCTTCTGATGTGTTTTAGCTTAAAGTCTGCTTTGTCGGATATAAGCGTTGCTACCCCTGCTTGTTTTTGATCTCCATTTGTATGGTATATCTTTTTCCATCCTTTCACCTTTAGCGTTTGAGTATCTTTGGCTAGAAGTTGAGTGTCTTATAATCAGCATATAGTTGGATTATGCTTTTTAATCCACATTGCCAGTCTATGCCTTTTTTTTTTTTTTTTTTGCGGTACCGGGGATTGAACACAGGGGCGTTCTACCTCCGCGCTACACTCCCGGCCCTATTTTTTATACTTTATTTTGAAACTGGGTGTCACGAAGTTGTGGAGGGCCTCACTAAGTAGAGAGAGAGAGAGAGAGAGAGAGAGGAAGAGCTGAGGTTGGCCGCGAACCCGGATCCTCCCGTCTCTGCCTCCCAAAGTACTGGGATTACAAGCGTGCACCATC
>PVJS01060407.1:0-11261 GCA_004027185.1 Glis glis | reverse complement strand
TTAAAAAAAAGAAAATACTGCTACTGTTAGTTTTGAGAAACTGATAGGTATGGAGCTAGTATAAGTGCAGTGCATAGCATACATGAACATGTGATCAAACTACATGTGGGATGTGTCAATGCAATTGGAGCCATCTTTACATTTATTTACCAGTCCATCACTTGATGCATGAGTCCAGGAGGCCTTTAAGAGATTATACTTGGGCCCGTGGCGCACACCTGTAATGCCAGTCCTTGGGAGGCTGAGACAGGAGGATCACAGGTTTGCGGCCTGCCTCAGTAATTTAGTGAGCCCCTCTGCAATTTAGCGAGACCCTGTTTCCAAACAGAAAATGAAATAGGCCAGGCATGGTGGTGCATGCCTGTAATCCCAGTACTTGAGAGGCTGAGACAGGAGGATCACAGGTTCGAGGCCAGCCTCAGCAACTTAGTGAGGCCCTCCGCAACTTAGTGAGACCCTGTTTCAAAATAAAGAATAAAAAATAGGGCTGAGGGTGTCGCTCGGAGGTAGAACGCCCCTGGGTTCAATCCCCAGTACCAAACAAAAATACAAAATAAAAAAGAGAGAGATTATACTTGGACTTGGGGCACATATGTTTTGTACTTTCTGTGTATTATGATACTTTGGGGTTCAAAATTCTATGTATTTTTCCAAGGCACAGTATAATTCAACTCTTTTCTGGGCATGTGACAATTTATTTTATTTATTTATTTTTTATTTGCGGTACCGGGGATTGAATGCAGGGGCATTCTACCTCCGCGCTACACCCCCGGCCCTATTTTTTTATGCTTTATTTTTTTGAAACCGGGTCTCACAAAGTTGCGGAGGGCCTCACTAGGTAGAGAGAGAGAGAGAGAGAGAGAGAGAGAGATCGCGCATGCGTGCTGAGGTTGGCCGCGAACCCGGATCCTCCGGTCTCCGCCTCCCAAAGTACTGGGATTACAAGCGTGCGCCACCACGCCCGGCTGGCATGTGACAATTTAAAAGGATCAGGGACAAGTCAGGTGTAGTAATGCACGCCTGTAATCCCAGTACTCAGGAGGCCTAGACAAGAGAATCGCAGGTTTGAGGCTGGCCTTGGCAACTTAACGAGACCCTGTTTCAAAAAAAAAAAAAAGAAATAGGACTGGGGTGCAGCAGAGAGGCAGAATGACACTGAGTTCAATCCCCGGTACCAATAAATAAATAAAGAAGAGCAGAGACGAAGTTCAAAGGGATCTAATTAATTTCCAGAAGGTGGTAGAAGAGTGAGTGTGATGGTTCCATCGTGGGTTGACTTGGCAGCTGAATATTATTGCTTCGTGTTTGGTGACTTAGATTCCCAGGAAAGCGGGTTGTTTTCCACGATTGGGATTCCCGGTCAAGCTCATTTTAAGAGCGCAGGAATTTGTTGGTGACGACTGGCCCAGTCGAAGAAGACAGGTGTTAAACAGAATGAAACTGCACTGTCTGTGAGTAAGACCCGGTTAGAACAGCGCTGTGCGGCTTGCATTGGCTTTGAGATTGGAAAGCAACGCCCGTGGAGAAGGGACAGAGACTGTGTTAGAGAATGGTTTGGGTGGAGATGACCAAAGAGCCCTGCCAATGAACTGCGTTTCACTGTTAAAACATGGATTAGAGAATCTCATGCCAAGTGAGGTCAGCCAGCCTCAGAAAGCCAAGGCTCCTGTGTTTTCTCTCCTATGTGAAGCTAGAGAGGAAATAGGAAACCAAAGGGACTTCAGATGAATGAGGAGAGAGACCAGTAGAGGAGGAGATGGGGAGGGGGACGGGGAGAGGGGAGGAGGCTCGAGGGAGGAAGCAATTCAAGTCATGCAAGTATCTCCCTCCATGGAGGTATCACTACCGGTGTCACTAACACGTCTGTGGAGCAGGTGGTATGCAGAGGGAACCACCACGAGCGGTCTGCATGCGTGTTCGTATCACACTGACCCTCACTATGATGTGTAATTACAATGCACCCATAAAAGTATATCTTTAAAAATTATGGAAATGAAAATTTGGGAAAGGAGTTTCTTAGTGACGCTTTCTACATAGCTTTTGCGTGACTGCATTAAAATGCATTTTTTTTATCCCCTGTGGCACTGGGGATGGAACCCAGGGGCATTCTACCTCTGAGCCACACCCCCAGCCCTTTTTATTTTTTGTTTTGACACAGGGTCTCGCTAGGTTGCTGAGAGTCTCGTTATGTTGCTGAGGTTATCATTGAACTTGTGAACCTCCCGTCTCAGCCTCCCAAGTACTGGGAGGACAGGCGTGTGCCACCACATCTGACTAAAAACACAAATTACTAAAGATATCATAAACTAGCTGGGTGTGGTGGCGCACACTTGTAATCCCAGTAATTTGGGAGGCGGAGACTGGATGATCCGGGTTCACAGCCAGCCTCAACTCGCGCACGCTCTCTCTCTCTCCCTGTCTCTCTCTCTCTCTCTGTGTCTCTCTGTCTCTCTCTCTGTCTCTCTCTCTCTCTACTTAGTGAGGCCCTACGCAACTTCGTGAGACCCGGTCTCAAAATAAAGTATAAAAAATAGGGCCGGGGGTGTAGCGCGGAGGTAGAACGCCCCTGCGTTCAATCCCCGGTACCGAAAAAAAAAAAAAGATATCATAAACTAGAAGGTATAGAATCATCAGGACAAGAGCTGAAGAAAGGAATTAATTCGCCTTAAATGAGATGAGATCTGGGGACATTGTTTAAACGGGGTGACAGCATTTCCTTATCGCAGGGATTTTGACCCAGGGATAAAGAACACTGCATCTCTCTTAAGACTGGAACTGATCTTTCCGATCCATCTGATGACATGATCTCATTATATTGAATCGAAAATAAACTAACCAAACCATAATATATAGTGGGCCATGTAGTGTCTTGAAATAAAGAAATAAACGTATGCGCGCATGTATTTTCCCCCCTTGGGTACTATTCTGGACTAAATTGTATCCTCTGTAAAATTAGTTTGTTGAAATGGCAATCCCCAGCACCTCAGAATATGACTATATTTGGAGATAGCATCTTGAAAGAGGCAGCTGAGTTAAAATGAAGTTATTAGGGTGTGACCGGCACTCATCATCCAATGTCCTTTTGAGGAGTTTGGGCACAGATATCCATAGAGCAAGAATGGCATTTAAACATGAACACAGCCAACTGCAGCTACAACAGAGAGAGGCCCCCAGGAGTTCAACCCTGCTGACAGCTTCTGTTTCTAGCGCGCAGACCGACCATGAGAAAAACCAGTTTCTGTTTTTTAAGCCACTCGGTCTCTGGTATTTTAAGTCAGTAGCCTTAGCAAACCGTCGCAAAGACATTTTGAGACTTCTGGGTGCCAGGATCTTCGAATGATTCATTCGCCTTGATGGATTCTAATATAGTTTCTCCTCCTGGATAACTTTTTAGCTCATGCCTCTTTGTCATTAAAACAGGCCCAGAACTGGTAGCAACTGAAAGGCCTGGGAAGCACAGGCTACATTGGACCAGAAACTTTCGATGCTCAGGCATCCCTGTGGCATGGCCAGCTGGTTGGTCCCTGTATTGACCAGGGTTCACTAGATTAACAGAATTCACAGAATGAGTATATTTGAAAAAGTGATTTATCAGATGGTCTTACAGTTTGAAGCAATGTAGTCCCAAGTTCCGATTGCACGTGGAGAGTCAGAGGAACCAGTAGCTGGTCGAGCGGTCTAAGAGCTGGAGTCTTAGGATCGGAGCAACCACTAATTCAGTCCCAGTCCAAGACGTGAAGATCAGGAAGCTCTTCGGAGAAACGATGGTGAAGTTTCAGTTCGAAGGGCTGGAGGCTGACGATCTCAGAGGAGAGCAGAAGATCAAGAAGCTCTTCAGAGAAACGGCGAAGTTCCAGTTCTATGAGCTGGAGGCCGACGATCTCAGGCGAGAGCAGATGATGCGTTTTCTTCAGAAAGAGTCCCGCATTGCTCTACGCGGCTTCTCCCTCTTTTATCTAAGTCCTGCACCTATCAGAATCCTGCTGCCTACATTCAGGGCAGGCTTTCTGTTTAATCTGCTGTTATACACCCAAAGTCACCTAATCTTGGGTGTGTCATGATCAGGTCAAGTTGACAAACTAGATTGACTATCACAGTCCCCAAAGGCCCCCCAGGGCACACTTGACTTCAGTGACTTCTAGAAGAAGCCCAGGGTTCCATCCTTAGCTTTCAAGGTCCAGAAACTGGACGGAGTCAGACGCCAGCAGGGAGTGGCTTTCCTTTGGGTTTGACAACAGTCAAGACGGTCAGCCAGCCAGTCGGGTGTCTGTCCTCTCTGACTCTTTTGAGCATCATTATTCTAAACATGGTGTGTTGGTTCCGTTCCACATTCAGAGGGGGGCGTAGAAGCCCTCCCATCGCGTGCTGTTTGCCAGGAAGAGTGCTACGTAGGCAAGTTAGCCAATTTCTGTTATTATGACTTGGATGCTGTTCCTGGAGTTGTTATGGAGACAAACAGCCTAAATTACCCGTCTACCTCCTCAGAGCTGTTTGGCACAATTGATGAATTATGTGCCTTTATTTTTCTCCCTTGGTGCTGGAAAATCACTGCTGGTAGTTAGGAGGTGTATATATAAAGAAAGTTAACCAAACTTAGCTGACGAGAAAGCTGTGCCCCTATGGTCTCTTTAGAAATCAATTTCAAATCTCTTCCTTCTTTCGGACACAAATGGTAAATGAAATATGTGTTCCCAGTCTGCAAAAATCTATTTAAGCCACACTACACCTGGAAATAGGAAATAATTCAGCTGCATGTGTTTGACTTAAAGGGGCTGCTATCCTATGGTGCTGGGAATTAGAGTAGTCATGATTTGCACAAGGACAAAGGTGCTAGGCAGTGCGAGAACCAGGCTCCTTCACCGCCCAGAATGACCCATGCACACACTATGTCTGGCTTCTAGGCTCGGCTCGGCCCCTGGAGTGAGTGGTAGCTGATTGTTTTGTAGTTGTTGTGGTTTGAGTCCTACATGTCCTGCTCTGTGTTGAAGGTTTGCACCTTAGCGTGCGGTGCTGGTGGGAGGTGCTGGAACCTTCAGGAGGTGGAGCCGAGTGAAGGAGGTTAGACCATTGTGGCTGTCAACACACACACACACACACACACACACACACACACACTGATTTGAAGCTAGGCTGGTTGGCACACATCTGTAATCCTCCTAGCACTTGGGAGTATTAGACAAGAGGATCACAGGTTCAAGGGCAGCCTCATAACTTAGCTTCAGAAAAAGAGCTGGAGGTGTCGCTCGGTAGAATCCCCCCTGGTTCAATCCTCAGTACAAAAACACAAAAACAAAAATCAAAAGATGATTTGAATCTCCTCATTGAAAGGCAGCGATGGAAAATGAACAGCGATGGAAAACTCAATGCCAAATGCTGAGCATCAAGATAGACATCAAGATAGGTCCTAACAACGTTATCAGACTCTAAAGAAATTGAAATAAAGAAAACAATCTTCCCTTAGAGCCCCTAAGAAGGAATACAGCCTTGCCAACACTCGGCTTTCAGTCCTATAAGATTGTTTGGAACTCTGACCTCTAGGACTGTTAGGCAATAAATCTAATTTGTTTTAAGCCACTATGCTTGTGACCCAGCAGCAAGAGGAAAGCAACCCCATGTCCATTTATTTTCAATTGCTGCTTGTATTTTTGCAAAAAGATTTATGGAGATTTAAGAGGCTCAGCCACTGTCATCTTGCTTTTGTCTACAATGTCATTTCCTAAATTATGATTTACTCAAACATTAGGGCATAGGACTAAGTTGACTGGAAATTATTACATATATTTTCCACCCTAAAAGTATGATTGGAAGCAGCATTTATTGGGAAAAGCATGAGATTTATGATACTGGCATTAACACAAACTGTTTTTATAGAAAATGTTCTGGGCTTGCTCATTGTGTATAGCAAGTGGAAAGGAAATTTGTGTTCAATGTTTTACTCCATTTTACCAATACACTTGTTATGGATATTGAAATCACTCCTTGGCATCTTCCCTGTAAGTAACACTTTTGTAGTTTAAAAAAAAGACATTCCGGAGATGTCAAAGATATGAAGTAGCAAAAAACCATCTGTTTGTAAGCAAGAAGAAATGAACTGGAATTGGCTTGCGATTTCCCTAAAAAACATGGAATGTATGAGCCATTGATCTGAAACTATAAGAAATTACTAAACATAAAGACATTCTGAAACGTCTTTTGCCTTGTAGTGACTTTATATTCTCAATTGATTTATTATGTTTAGATATAGAATGTCCCTTAAAGAGCTCATGTATTGCTGTTCAGAGTTGATGTGATTAAGCCATGAGGGTTATGATCTCATCAGTGGATAAACCCATTGTAATGGATTTACTGGGTGGTAACCTAGGCCAGTGGGGTGTGGCTAGAGAAGGTGGGTCCTTGGGGACGTGGCCTTGGGATTATATCAGGTTCCTTCTACCCCTGCTCTCTCTCTCTCTCTCTCTCTCTCTCTTGCTTCTGACCTCCATGATGTGAGAGCAGAGCCCTAGCTGTCTCCCTCCTTCTGCTTCCCACTGCTGCCATGCCCTGAGCTCCACAGACCCAGCCTCACATGGACTGAACCCTGAAATCTCCAAACACTGTGAGCAAATAAACCTTCTTTCCTCCACATTGTATGGTCAGTTGCTTTGGATTATAGCAGTTAGCATGTTGACCCAGGCAATTGATAAGGGACAGATTGACTCCCATCATACATCGAAATGAGATCATTAAATACATCTGTGAAATTGACAATGACACTGACTTCATAGATGAAGCACCCCTTTCCAAGTTCTTCTTAACCTCTTTATTATGTTCAAGTCTGCCCCACAGAAGCATTAAAACACACATACACACACACACAGACCTCTAACACACCTTCTTTGCCATATCGGGACCCTCTCTTCACCCCCTCCCCAAGTTCTGGTGCCTTAGAGAATTTTCCTGAAAGCAATGACCTGCTTCCCCTGACTTCCTTCGTTCGTGACTCTCACTGGAAGTGTATGTTTCAAAGTGACACATAGCTCATAGGAACACTCCTCTGGAACTTGGAACTGTTTTGTGCAACACATGTCCCTTTTAAGATTTTGATAGAAATCTCATCTGTGAATTGGAAGAGCAACTTTAGGGACACTGAGCTTGGATTGTAAAGTGGCAACCAAATCAAGCCACATGCAGCTCTGGGGCTCGTGGACAGAGGAGGAACTCGTGCCAGTGGAGTGGACTGTGGCCATTGGGCTACCAGTTGAGGGCTTGGTGAGGACTGGGTGCAAGTACTGACTCCTCAGTCCAGTGTCCATAGTACTCAGATATAAATACTAACCTGAAACATTCCTTTGTCCATTTTTCTCTATTTCTCGTGTGTGTGTGTGTGTGTGTGTGTGTGTGTGTGTGTGTGTGTGTGTGTGTGTTTATTGGGGACTAAACCCCAAAGGCATTCTAACTCCAAGCTACACTCCTAGCCCTTTTTATTTTTATTTTTTTATTATTTTTCTTGCAGTACTGGGGATTGAACCCAGGGGCATTCTACCTCCGAGCTACACCCCCAGCCCTATTTTATCCTTTATTTTGAAACAGGGTCTCACTAAGTTGTGGAGGGCCTCACTAAGTAGCTGAGGCTGGCCACAAACCTGTGATCCTCCTGTCTCAGCCTCCCAAGTACTGGGATTACAAGCGGGTGCCACCATTCCTGGCTTATTTTTGTTGTTGTTTTAAAACAGGGTCTTGCTAGATTGGTGAAGGTCTTACTAAGTGGCTGAGGCTGGCCTCCAACCTGCGATGCTCCTGTCTCAGCCTCCCAAGTCCTGGGATGACAGGCATGTGCCACCATGTCCGGCTCTCTTTCTCTCACTGCATGTGTTTTTGCGAAGCTCTCTAGACTTCTCCAAATACTGCATGATTCATCTTCTTTCCATCAGCTCGATGGGATCAGCAGGCAGAGGCATCTTAATAAGATAGAGACTGCACAAAGAAGAGACAGATGGACTCAGAGCTATGTTCACCTCACTGCTCTGCCCAATATGCCTTCATCGTTCTCTAAAACAAACTATGTTTTCGTTCCCTAAGGTGAGGACCACATCAGCAATGATAAAGCAGCCACATAGACGCGGGCTTTCTGTTCTTTCTCCATCCTGCACCCAGTCGCCTATGCTGGAAATGGCCCCACTCTTCCCGGGCAGTCTTCTTCCTGCTTCCAGCTCCGTCCTCTGTCCCAACCACTGCTTGGAGCTTGGCCTGCCTGGGCCAGGACGGGTCCAGAGCGGGGGGGGCTCTCTGATGACTTCAGCCAACCCTCCCCTAGCACAAGTCCTTGACCCTCCTCCTACACGTGCTTAGTGGAGATTTAGTGTGCATGGGCAGCCCGCCATGGTGGTGCACATGCCTTTCATCCCAGTATGTGGGAGGCTGAGATTGGAGGATCGCAGGTTCGAGGCCAGCCTCAGAAACATAGGCCTTCAGCAACTTAGCAAGACCCTGTTTCCAAATAAAAAATAAAAAAGGCTGGGGGTGTAGGTCAGAGGTAGAATGCCCCTGGATTTAATCCCCAGTACAAAAAAGAAGGAAGGAAGGAAGGAAGGAAGGAAGGAAGGAAGGAAGGAAGGAAGGAAAGAAGGAAGGAAGGAAAAGGAAAGGAGGAAGGTAGAAGAGGGAGAGAAAGAAGGGAAAGGAGAAGGAGGGTAGACGTGGGCATCCCTGGGTAGAAGCTCATTATAGTTAAGGGCCAGATAGTGTGATTCATACTTTGATGGTTTCTCCTTCTTATGATGCCCATAGGAAGTGTGTGATATATGATTGTATAATGTGCTTATATTCACGTTACAGCTGGTAGGAGCACCCCGCGCTGCCTTGCATAAAGCCGTGCGATTCATACATGGGAGAACCAGGCTTGGCACCAGCTCCTCCTCCAAAGCTGCCCCGTGTTCTAATGCACCCTGGCCACAGAGCTCAGAATCTGTGGATGGGCTTCAGGGAGGTCGCAAGCCCTCGAGAACTCTCTGTGCACGTGCCTACGTACATTGTTCTCCGGGAAAGCACCCTGATCTTTCACGTTTCTCAAAAGGCTTCATGACCTTTGTAACCCATCAGAAAGAAAAGCACAGGAAATGGAAACTATAAAGCCTATTGCTGAGCTGGACATGGTGGTGCATGCCCATCATCCCAGTACTTGGAGGCTGAGGTAGGAGGATCGCAGGTTTGAGAACAGCCTCAGCAACATAGTGAGACCCTCAGCAACCTAGACAGACCCTGTTTCAAAGTACAAATAAAATAGGGCTAGGGGTGGTGTAGCTTGGAGGTAGAATGCCTCTGGGTTCAATCCCCAGTACCAGAAACAAACAAACAAACAAATAAATAAATAAATAAATAAATAAATAGCCTATTGCCATTTTTTCTGTTTAAAAAGTATACTTTTAACTCCTACAGACTATACCCTCAGAAAAACTCTTTTCTTCCTCACACTAGTTGCAAGTTAAATTTTATGATTGCAACAGGGATAGTGATAATTAAAGGTGATAGTGTTTCTTTAGTTATATGCAAAGATGGCATCTAAATTGTGTAACATTCCCAATAGCCAAGTATTAGATAACAATTTGTCCTGATAAAAATCCCTGATGCTTGGCCAGGTGTGGTGGCGCACACCTGTCATCCCGGTACTCAGGAGGCCGAGACAGGAGGATTACAGGTTTGAGGCCAGCCTCTGCAGCTTAGCAAGACTCTCAGCAACTTAATGAGACCCTGTTTCAAAGTAAAAAATAAAACAGGGATGGGGGGTGAATGTCAGAGGTAGAATGTCCCTGGATTCAACCTCCAGTTCAAAAAGAAAAGAAATGACGGATGCTGCTTGTTTCCCTCCAGACAGAAGCCTGGTGATGTAAAGGCATGTGTGAGCCACTGAGATGGCCTTAGAGAGATTCTTGCTGTAGGGTGGGGACAGTATCATCATGCTGTGACTAGTAAGAGCCGCCCCGCCCTAGGGGACTTGTTGGTGTAGAGCAATCCTGTGTAGCGAGCGCCCCCTGGTGTCGGGAAGTGCAGGCTCGCACCCTGCTCTGTGACTTTGAGCAAGGACAGAGGATCCTGAGGCGGGGGCAGGGGACTGTGGGCAGGCATCTCATGCTCAGGAAGCTAAACGCGCACCATGTAGCACAGAAACTGGGCAAGGCTCCGCTGTCAAAGGATGGGATCAATGAAGGACGGACTGATGAGGCCGCACCCCAGCCGCGGGTGGGCTGGGCCGCTGCCCTTTCCGTATGGGGTACAGACGTTCAATCAGAGATTGAGTGTGGCCTTAGGACTCCAAGGAGGAGCTGTGGGTGGGTGTCCCGACACAAGGAAGAGGGAGGTCCCCACTCGCCACTCCCAGCAACCCACACTCGAGGGGTCTTTGCTTCCTGGACTTGCAGCCCTTGCTTCTGTATGAGCAGAGGCACTGGCCCCCCAAGGCAGCATCGTTGCCAGGAGACAAGAGAGAATCCCATGAATGGAGAAGCAACAGCTGCTGCCTGGGCGCTTTGCTTTCTCTTTCAACTTGGCAAGAGGAGGGGGTATTGCTATCTTGATTGTCATCGCCGTTATCAGAAGAAATATAAGTACGCAAATATATATATATATATAATTGATAAATAATAAACATATATTTCTGATATGTATGTATGTATTTGGTACTGGGGGTTGAACCCAGAGGCATTCTACCTCCGAGCTACATCCCCCCAGCCCCTTAGTTTTTGTTTTGAAACAGGGTTTCAGAAAGTTGCTGAGGGTCTCTGCTAAGTGTCTGAGGCTGTCCTTGAACCTGCGATCCTCCTGTCTCAGCCTCCCAAGTACTTGGGTTACAGGTGTGCACTACCACGCCCAGCAGGGGTGCTGATATTTGATATATAATGATGGCAGGGACAAGGAGGAGCGCTGTCCAGTGGCTTATCATGACCAAAATGAACAGGGGCAGCACTCCTGATTTCCAAGGGCGCAGTGACTGGACTCAGACCCCCTCAGGGATGGAGATGGATACAGCGAGAAGAGCAGCCGAGATGGCACCCCAGGTGGTGTGGAGGGATCCACAGGGGATGGAAGTCTCTGTAGAGGAGGGAGATGCACGTGCGTTGTGGTCCTGAGACGAGGTGCAGCGCTAGGAGCTGCAGTCTGTCCCATTAAGCTTGCTTGCTTTTATTTTTTTTCTTTTTTTTTTTTTGCGGTACCGGGGATTGAACGCAGGGGTGTTCTACCTCCGCGCTATACCTCCGGCCCTATTTTTTATACTTTATTTTGAAACC
>PVJS01060406.1:0-11255 GCA_004027185.1 Glis glis | reverse complement strand
AACAGATGAATGGATTACAAAATTATGGGAAATACACACAATGGAATTCTACTCAGCAATAAAGAAGAACAAAATTATGTCATTTGCAAGAAAATGGAAGGACCTGGAGAACATTATGGTAAGTGAGATTAGCCAATCACAGAAAGTAAAGGGACGTATGTTTTCTCTAATATGTACAAGCTAGGGAGTATAGGGATACCAGAGGAACTCCAGATAACGGAGGAGAAACCTCAGTGGAGCCAGGGAGGTGGTCTAAGGGAAGGGAAGGGGGAAGACTGAGGTTCATCAATGGAAATTCTACCATCGACTATGTGTACATTTGTGAATATACCAATGTCAATATCAGTACTCTGTATTGGGAAGGGGGAAAATGGAAAGGTGGGCAGGGCACCAAATGCTGATTGCATGTATGCCATTGTCAACATGATTTACATTATGATGTGAGACTATAATGCACCAATAAAAGCACATTAAAAATAATAAAAATAAAAAGCTAAATAGCACAGAAAAGTATGAATTTTCTCTTGTTAACAGGTTGGTAATTAATATCTACTTGTATTTGGTTGCCTTTAGTCTCCATCATTCTCTTTCTCTGTGTGTGTACTGGGGATTGAACTAAGGGGCATTCTACCTCTGAGCTATACCCCCAGCCTTTTTATTTTTGAAACAGAGTCTTGCTAAGTTACTGAGGGTCCTGCTAAGTTGCTGAGGCTGGTCTTGAACCTGCGATCCTCTTGTCTCAGCCTCCCAAGTACTGGGATTACAGGCAGGGGCCACCATGCTCAGACCCATCATTCTTAATGAAACCATGATGTAATAACATTATGCTTTAGAAATAATATAAGGAGGAAAACCCCCCAAACAATAGCAAATTCAAAACCTAGACTGCAATTTAGGAAAGATTGATTAAAAATCTTACATGGTACTAAAAGTGGAGTAGCATCATTCATAAATGTCCAGGGCTCATCTCCATTTGAAAAAAAGAAGCTTGCTATTTTTAAACCCTTCCAGTGTCTGTGACTTTGCCTTTTTCTATTGTTGGAAAGACAGCACCTTTCGTGACACAGTGCCCCAAACAATGTTGGATGGAATAGATCCGGAGAAGTACTCAATTCTCCAGACAGCATTTGACCACATTTCTATTGTTGTTGGATGAGTCCCATTGCTGGATTGGCCAGAACTGACCTTTCATAGTTGATACATTCTAAACAGCCCATGGCTCGAGGTGTTAGGATGTCAGCCAATTTAAAAGAAATATAATCCTAGAACACAGTGTATTGTTAATTTTTTCTCTCTTTAGATAGATTTTCAAGGAGACCCTACAGATGAGAAAGTAGAGGGAAGAGAAGAAAAGGGGAAGGAGAGTAAAAGGCATTTTCTACAATTCCATTTTCTGAGGTTGTGATTACAATGAGCAGCCATCATTACAGCTGCCAATAGTCTTGTCCTTACTGCCCAACCTGAAATATTAGGCCAGTCTCTTTAGGTGGAGAACAGATGGCTCTATGATGTGTTTTGTCTGCCTGAGTAAGGAAACAAATGTGAATATGACAGAAGCCACATACTTTTAGAAAGCTCTAGCTCATTCCTTTCCTGAAACAGATTCTCATACCCAAGGCTTGCCACAGAACATGACAACAGTGGGAAAGTTTCTCACACTGGGAGGCTCAGGGTACCCGGAAACCTCATTTAGTTGGCATGTGCTTTTCAAAATTTTACTAGGTTTTCTAGTTTCAAGACTATCTGTTAACTTTAATTGCTATTCACTGCAGAGCTGGTTAAAATTCAATAGCTAAAAGGGCTAAAATTCAATAACTAAAGGTCACATAAGGAATAACTAAAGAATTACATAAGGAATAGGCAAACTTGATCAGTTTGGAATTGGCTCAGATTTCCATCTTATTCTTTCATGGCTCCAGATTTGAATATTTCTTGAAGTTTAGAGCAGAATATTTTTTTGAAAATATATAAGGAGAAAAATAATGTTAATTCCCAATATTCTGCAGTAATACAATAAACACAGTATGATTTTTTTTTAAAAAGTTTATAGTAACTAGGCATGGTAGCACTCCTTTAATCCCAGTACTTGGAAGGCTGAGACAGGAAGATTTCAGGTTTGAGGCCAGCCTCAGCAACTTATCAAGTCCCTCAACAACTTACCGAGACACTGTTTAAACATAAAAAATAAAATAAAATAGGGCTGGGGGTATAGTTCAGAGGTAGAATGCTTCTTCCTTCAATCCCAGGCAAAACACACACACACACACACACACACACATACACACACACACATACACATACACACACACACACACACATACACACACACAGAGTTTATAGTAAAAATGTGAACAATATATCAATATATTTTTCCTCTATAATTTTTCCTTCAAGATAATTGACCTAATAATAATAATAATAACTACTTCTTTGAGGCTGTTTTAGTTCCTCTGTATTCTATCATTTTTTAAAATTAGAAACATGGTAAGGGTCAGAATGTACACAGGATGAAGAAAAAGACTAAAACATGAATATATCTGGCAGCAGTTTATTGATCAGCCCTGATGAAAATTAAATGCTAGAAATAGCATGGGTCAAAGTCCTGGAATTTTTATGTAAGTGGCTAAACCCTTGGAGTCATTTCATTCAATTCAACTTTTTTATTTTAAAGAAAACACTTGATATCTGGCCAGTGATGGGCAATCTGGAGGAGACGAAGGCTTCTGACTCTGTCATTGCCCTTAAGTCAAGCAACACACAGGAGATAACTAGTGACCCTTACCAGGCAAGTTGCGATGCTCTTCAACCTTTACAAAGCTGTTCACACTTTCCCAAGACTCACTATATAATAACCCTGTGACACAGTCAAGGGTTCAAGTGTTATTTCCCCCACTTTACAGATAAAACTAAAATTCCAAGGTAATGCTTGACTTGCCTAAGGTATACCATAAGTACATGGTGTGCTGGGACTTAAACATGTCTAAGGTAACACACTCTTCAGCATGAGCTCCTGTGGTAATGGACACAGATGTTATGAGTCACAGGGGAGGACATGACCACTTAGACACAGTTGTTTGCATAAAAGGGGAGGGTGGTAATGGCTGCTATTTATGAATCCCCTTGCATGAGTTGTTCCCATTTCTGAAGCTGGAGCTACTCAGCTAATGTGCCAAAGAGCTGGCATGTCTATTGATAAAAAGAGTCATGAAAATAGAAACAGACAATTCAAGTACTCTGTGTGTGTACAAACATGTGTACATGTGCGTATATATATATATATGTATATATATATGCATATACTCAATAAGTCCATATATTTTTATTGCTTTATAAATAATCTACTTCATGCCAGACATTATTCTGGGTGCTCAGGGTATAGTGCTGAGCAGTAAGGCAATGTATAATAATAAAATAAATGCATATTATATTCACAAAAAGATACAACTTTTTCATTTCTGGCAAAAAGTTTCAAATTGTATTTTTTTTTTTTGTGGCACTGGGGTTTGAACCCAGGGGCATTCTGCCTCTGAGCTACACCCCCAGCCCTATTTTATTTTTAGTTTGAAACAGGCTCTCGCTAGGTTGATGAGAGTCTCACTACTTGCTGAGGCTATCCCCGAACCTGTGATCCTCCTGTCTCAGCCTCCCAAGTACTGGGATTACAAGCCTGTGCCACCATGCCTGGCTTCAAATTGTAACTTTTTAAAAATCAAAATTAGCAGGACATGGTGGTGCAACCTGTAATCCCATTGCTTGAGAGGCTGAGGCAGGAGGATCACAGGTTCAAGGCCAGTATACAGTAACTTAGCAAGGCCCTGTTTCAACATAAAAAAATAAAATCAGGCTGAACATTTAACTCAGAGGTAGATCCCCCTGGGTTTAATACCTAGTACTACCAAAACAAAACAAAACAAACAAACAAACCAAAAACAAAGTGGACATTCATATATCACTATTGAGAACACAAAATAGTACAAACTTCTTTGTGTGTGTGTGGGGGGGGGTACTGGCAACTGAATCCAGGAGCATTCTATCTCTGAGCTCTATTTCATTTTTTATTTTAAAACAAGGTGTCACTAAGTTGCTGAGGCTGGCCTTAAACCTGTGATCCTCCTGTGTCAGCCTCCTAAGTACTGGAATTACAGGAATGCACCACCACACCCAGTTTAGTACAAACTTCTTGGAGAGGAGCATTTTGGTAATATGTATTAAAAGTATTCAAAATGTGCTGACCTATACAGTCAGCAGTTCAGCTTCTAGGAATTTATCCTAAGGACACAAGGATATGCTCAAGATTTAGCTTTTAGGAAGTTTATTATAGCACTACTGATATCGTAAACTTGAATGTCCAACAATAATAGGAATAATAAATGAATATAAAAGTGATCACATCATATTTACCATGTGTTGACACTGTTCTAAGTATGTTACAAATATTAATGCGTTTAACACTTGCAATAACCCTAAACAGTAAGATCTATTATATTGATGAGGAAACTGTAGCATCCAGAAGTGATTTACCCAGAGATATAAAAGAGTAGTTCTAAGATCTGATCTAGATAGCCTGTCTTCAACAAAACACCACTTCCTAACCAAGATGCTTAATCCTGGTATGTTCATAGCATGGCATTCTAATCAGCCATCAATATAATGTTAGAAAAGAATCCAGACACACATACTCTAGAGTGTTCATAATAGTTATCAGCTCACACTGGGCTGCCTTCTCTGGCCTTCACTGTGACAGGCCACGTTGGGTATCCACAGCTAAGTGTAGAAGGAGCTTCCTCTTACAGTCTTCAAGCCTCGCTTAAAATACCTTGCTATGATTTGGATCTAGAGGGTCCCCAGAAGCTCATGTGTTGAAGCCTGGTCTCCAAAGCAGCAAGCAAGGCTTAGAGGCGGGGCATGGCTGGAGGAGGTGGGTCACTGGGGACTGTATCTGTCCCTAGTCTGCCTCTCTCTCTCTCTCTCTCTCTCTCTCTCTCTCTCTCTGTCTCCTTTCCAGGTGCCATGAGCTGAGCAGCCTTCCTGCACCACACCCTGCCGCCATGATGTTTTTGCCTGGGTGCTGGCCAGCTGACCATGGACTAAACATCCAAAACTGTGAGACAAAATAAACCTTTCCTCCTCTAAGTTGTTCTTGTCAGGTATTTTGGTCCCAACTATGCAAAATCTGACTAACGCATATATTGAATACTCATTCTTTTTCCAATGCAAAGTCACACATTTTTTTTTACAATATGAGAGATAGCATATGAGTATCCTAAGTAAAACTGAGGACAAATTAAAATGTTTATTATTCCCCTACAGTGGAAGGAGGTGGAATTAAAACTGTGGAAAGTCACCAGAACTCCTTATTTCATTATGATGGACACTAAAGCCGCCACTCTATAAACCATCATTCTGAGGTTCCAGTCAGAGCACACTGAAGACACTACCCTGAATCTGTTTCTGTAATTATTAATTTATTCAATTCCAGATATGGTAACAAATATTAATCTTCTTTGTGGTATCCATGTCATATGGGTATGTGAGAATAAATGACACTCTCAAGCAGACATGGACGAAAGCTCTAGACCAAAGATATGCTCTATATATGATTTATTCATCCATGTTACCAGCAAATAGTACCACCAATCCTAGCTGGTAGGGGCTTCCAAATGTCTAATATTCATTTCGGCCTTCAAAATCAGATTATCCAGAATGAGCAAAGAATAATTTGGCTCTCTTGCAAGAGGAATGTGCAAGCCTGAGAAATGTTGTTTGTAAATGGAGCACAAATGTAAACAAACTGGGATTGCATGAAGAGCTCACAAAGTTAGGACCAACATTGTACACACTGAGTTGTATTTTATGGTCCATATTATTTTACAACCTAGATGTGAAAAATAAAATTCAATGGAGCTAAGTAAGTTTACTATCAAAACAATGGGTATATGCTAATTTAGTCATCAGAAGGTACACAAAGATAGGCAGAGGCCAATTCTTACTACCTATCCTCCCTCTGCCTCCAAAAAACAATAAAAAAGGAAAAATTGGATGCATCTTGAAGGAATTAGAGCAGAGCTGGTTTGGGCTAAGTGCTACCTCCTGAACTTAACCTCCTAGGAGACCAAGTCCCATCATGTGAAGTATCAGACAGCTCAAAGTGTGGGCATGATTGTGGGCATGACACTCTCTACATTGCCAGTGGAGAGGGCCAATTCTCTGTTGATTTGAAACCAAAAATTGGCAAAGCATGACCCTTCTCCAAACTTCTGTGTCTGTTCTTTGCACAAACTACTGCTTGGAAGATCATAACAATGGTCATGTATCAATGAAGAGTTTGATGATTCCTAAGGAAATCATAGCTCACTGGAGATCCACTCACTGAGTCTGACAGAGAGCCTTGGCCTTGCTTGCATGCGTGGGAGTCACCTCATGAGCAGGATTTTTTTCTAGGCATAGTTCCACTTGGTTTGCTGGATTCTGAATACGGAATTTTGTCAAAACAATGCGTTGTGAATCAGCTTTCCATGACTGTAACAAATACTTGAAGTAAATCAACTTGAAAAGAGGAAAGGTTTATTTTGGCTCACAGCTTTGCAGGTTTCAGTCCATGACTCATTGACCCATTTGCTTTGGGTTTGTGGCAGCATAGTGTATCACGGTGGGAGGACATAGTGGAGAGAGAGGGAGAGGAAGAGACCTCTCTCTTTGAGGGTATGCCCCAAAGGACCTAAAACATCTTATTAGCACATATTAAAGTTTCCACCACCTCCCAAAAGCATCATGTGCAGGGAACCAAGCCTTTAGAACATGAATCTTTGGGGGACACATCCAAACCATAGGACTGTGACACATTCTGACACACGGGTTGTGGTTGGTATTTTCTGAAGGATCAAACTGTTTAGCCAAACCTTCAGAAACTCATTATGGCTGGACATGGTGGTGCACGCTTGTAATCCCAGTACTTTGGGAGGCGGAGACCGGAGGATCCGGGTTCGCGGCCAGCCTCGGCTCTTTCTCTCTCTCTCTCTCTCTCTCTCTCTCTCTCTCTCCCTGTCTGTCTGTCTGTCTGTCTCTCTCTCTACTTAGTGAGGCCCTCTGCAACTTCGTGAGACCCGGTTTCAAAATAAAGTATAAAAAATAGGGCCGGGGGTGTAGCGCGGAGGTAGAACACCCCTGGGTTCAACCCCCCGTACCGCAAAAAAAAAACCCAAACAAACAGAAACTTATTATGATTAAATATGTGGCAAGATTCCTAAATTCATCAACTTGGAGGCTTATGACCTCCTTCCTGAAATGTGTGAATATAACACATGTTCAGGCCTATTTTCTTTGAAGGTGGGACCTGAATTGTGTCCAATGAACCCTTTTGCAAGAGAAGCAAATGGGTGTCTGAAATCAGTAAGGAAGGTTAACCTAAGGGACTATGAGAAAGCAATTGGGGCTTCACTTAGTTACTGAAAAACAGGTAAATTTAAGTGACTTTTAAGCAAGCTCATCCCAGAGCCAGTGTTCATCTTAATATTTCAGGGAAGTACTGCACTGGCAAAGCACAAATCAGCATTGATGATCACACTGGCAGTACTTGTCTTGCTTTCTATTCCCTTTGTCTATACACCTGACATACTTACCATGGAAGTGTCAAAGGCTCTAGACAAGGTATTCTTAACATGGAGGGGCCATTATTATCCATGTGTTAAACTTCACAAAAATGTAATATTTGGTGCTTTGAGTATGATAGTACTTTTCCTATAAGTGAGATTATAATTAAATGGTAGAGGAATATAAGTAGTTATATATGAATAGTAGGGCTCATAAGGTACCTACAGTTGTTCAATTAAATGCTATTTTTAAAGCAGAGGAAAGAAGAATGTTGGAGAAAAACATCTAATTAGTTAAATAAATTGTGTTATGCAAGGAAATTAGGCAAATTAATAGTAATGATTCCAAGATAAGGAAAATTAAAGCACACATTTAAAATTCTCAAAAATTTTAGCCAATGTAAATTTAGTTAAGATTATGCTGTAAGGTATGGTGGTGTATGCCTATAATCCCTGTACTTGGGAGGTCGAGACAGGAGGATCACAGATTGAGGCCAGCCTCAGAAATTTAGTAACACTCTCAGCAACCTAGTGAGACCCTATTTCAAAACAAAAAATAAAAAGGGCTGGGAGTGTAGCTCAGAGGTAGAATGCCCCTAGGTTCAATCTCCTCCAGTAACACACACACACACACCAAAAAAAAAAAGAAAGAAAAGAAAAAGAATTATGCTGTATAATTTATTGTTTTTTAATTTCAGAGATGCAAATGAAATATTTTTGGTAAAAAGTGTTGCAATTTGATACAGAAACTATTACCTTTTAGATAATAGATATTGATAATAAATGCTGTATTTTAGATAAAGTTTTTAAAAATACAATAATTATAAAAATGAAGACAGATTTATCCAAATGAGATAAAACTTACAAAAACTACTTTATATTGGGAAACATGTTTTAAAAATAGAAAATTAGGATGCACAAGCTTTTGTATTATTGGCTCAAATAGCTTAGAGATGTTAAAAAATTAGCAAAATAGAAAGTGATATATAAGATACAAGTATATTTGAGAGAGATTATATTGCGTAGGAATTGCTGAAATTGTGACAAACATTTTAAAATATACAAATTTGACATCTATGTGTTCATAACTAGCATGATCTGATCCACGAATCAGGTACAACGAAGTGGACAAAGAGTCGTTTTCTCTTTAAGCAGGAAGCCCAGTTTCTCTTCCTTCCCAATGCCAGACAGACGAACAACTAAAGTTATGCCCACCCTTGTTCCTCATCCCATGCACTGTCGCTGTTACCTTATGACCCAGCAATTCCACAACTAGGTATATACTCAAGGGAAGTGAATACAAATGTCCACACAAAAATAGCTACACCAGTGTTCATAATAGCCTGAAGCAGAAATGATCCGAATATCTATCCATATAGTGGAGAAATAAAATGTGGTATGTCCATGTTATTCACCCATAAAAGAAAATAAAGTACAACATGGATGAACCTTGAAAGCATTGCTAAGTCAACGAAGACAGACATAAAAGGACAAATATTATATGATTCGATTTATATAAAATACTTAGAAATTCTATAGACGAAAAGCAGATTTGTTGTTTACAGGAATTGGTAAAGGGGAAATGAGAGTTACTTCTTATAGGCATGGATTTTTTTGGGGGGGAGATGATGAAAATGTTCTGGAATTTAAGATGATGGCTGCAGAACTCTGTGAATATAATGAAAACCGCCAAATTGTACACTAAAAGGGTGACTTTCATGGTTATGTGAATTATATTTCAATTTAAAATATGTTATGATACTTCAAGTCATTGGATAATTTGGTTTTAGCTCAAGGATAAACCAAGTTATTACTAACTGAACTCAAGTTATTGTTCATAAATGTCTGGAGGTAATTTTACATCTAAAATAAGGCAATGGGAGAAATGTTTGACATGAGGTAAACTCTGGTTTGCTGAATGTTACCTTATGCTCACACACACACACACACACACACACACACACACACTATACATGTTTTGTGTTATATTTTATCACATTTTTCTCTAACAGAGATGTGCATTTATTATGTGCATATGGACCTATACACACACACTCATATACATGCTTGCTAGGAGACTCAAATGAAGAAAGAATTTGGGGACCATTGGGGGGAGATTAGAAAAAGTTACTTGAAAGGGTGACATCTTTTAGAGATTATGGGTGTCTAGCTTTGGAAAACTGACTTATATTTAACTAAAATCCTCAGAATCCAAGACAAAAACTGTCTTTTTTTTGGGGGGTACTGGGAATTGAACCCAGGGGCATTCTACCTCCAAGCCACATCCCAACCCTATTTTTATTTTGAAGTAGCATCTCACTAAGTTGCTAAGTGTCTCACTAAGTTGCTAAGGCTGGTCTTTGAACCAGTGATCCTGCTGTCTCAGTTTCCCAAGCACTGGGATTACACACGTGTGCCACCACACCTGACAAGACAAAAAAAAAATACATATATATAAAGTCTTTAGGAAATAAGCACAGACTGAAGAAGTGGGCATATAATCTTTTTCTCATAGAAAAACTGACATTGTGACTCTTTAGGGATCTTTGGTAGGCCAGAGCACATCCTACCAAAAGAGTAGCTCAACCCTAGGTATGGCGAAGCATCCTCGTGAGCCCCCAGGAAGCAGGCAATGCTGACTGGCAAGTCTCCTCCTGTCTTCACTTAATGGCCTCTTAGGGCTGGTTAGGACCAGCAAATGGTTGTGTTCCACCTCTCCCAAATCAAGCTTATTCAGGGGTGTCCACGGGAAATGCCATGATTTAAAAGTCTCCTTTCAGTGAGTCACATGCACACAAGCACATTAAAGACTCTGAAAGGGACTGTGGCAAAGAGGCCTCCAGTTTTGTTCACCCAGCATTTTTTCACACTTATGTGGACTTTGACACACCCCTCCCAAAGAACTTGCTTTTTTTTTTTGTGTGGAACTGGGGATTGAACCCAGGGTCTCTCTACCTTTGAGCTACACCTCCAGCACTTTGTTTTGTTTTGTTTTTGAAACAGGATCTCACTAGTTTGCTGAGGTTGTCCTCCAACCTGTTATCCTCCTGTCTCAGCCTCCCAAGTACTGGGATTATGGGCATGCACCACCTCACCTGGCTAGAACTTGCTTTTTAGAAGCACTAGTTCACCTTTCTGGGGAATGATTTGGGGAACAAACGATCTATTCCAATCATGTAATTTTATACATGAAGAAACTGAGGCACAGAGTACCTATGGCATTGGTCCACAGCCCAGATGCCAGCAAACCACTACAGCCTCCAGTGTGGCCTCATTTTCCAGCCATCCCACCTAGGACAATTTCCACCTCAGCTTGCCATGTCACAGCAGCAATGTTCTCAGCTCTGTCTTGCTGAGTCAATAGAGTAGGCAATGACTTTATTTTGTGATTTCAATGATGGTTAAAATCTACCCCAAATCTGTATCCCAATTCTCCTCACACAGGCTAATATCACCACCAACTAGGAAGGTGTGATAGTTAATCTAAGTTGTCAACTTGACCTGATCATGACACACCCAAGATTATGTGATTTTGGGTGTGTAACAGCAGATTAAAGAGAAAGCCCTGCCCTGAATGTAGGCAGCAGAATTCTGATAGGTGCGGACTTAGATAAAAAGGGAGAAGCCGCGTAGAGTGTGTGCGACTCGTTCCGAGGAAAGCGCATC
>PVJS01060405.1:0-11256 GCA_004027185.1 Glis glis | reverse complement strand
AAAAAAAAAAAAAAAAAAAAAAAAGAAAAAAAATAGGGCTAGGGGTGCAGCTCGGAGGTAGAATGCCCCTGGGTTCAATCCCCAATACTGAAAAAAAAAATGATTAGCAGTCTTTATATATCAGTAATAACAAATTAGAAAATATAATAGAAAAATATTATCCATAATAGTAACAAAAACCTGAGAATATATTTAGCAAAAGATACACGAGCCCTTTCATGAAGAATATTGCTATGAGTCATTCATGGTGGCACACACCTGTAATCCCAATACTTAAGAGGCTGAGGCAGGAGGATGGCAAATTCAAAGCCAGCACGTGGAAACTTAGCAAGACCTTGTTTCAAAAATGGGAGTGGGGGTGTAGCTCAGAGGTAGAATGCCAGTGGGTTCAATCCCTAGCAACACACACACACACACACACACACACACACACACGATATTGCTATGGTCTGAATGTGTCCCCCAAATTCATGTATTGAAACTTAATTGCCAATGTGATAATATTAAAAGGTGAGGCATTTAGGAAGTGAGGAAGGAACAAGGCAGAGCCCTCATGGAGTATAAAAGTGCCTGGGGTGGAGGCAGTCTGCTCCTTCCAGCCCTTCTACCTGCAGAGGAAGCCGCATTCAAGGTGCCGCCTCGGATGCAGAGACTGGGCCAGACACTGAACCTGCTGGTACCTTGATCTTGGAATTCCTAGCCTCCAGAACTTCGAGAAAATAAATTTCTACCCAGTCTCGGGTAGTTTGTGATAGTAACACAAATGAACTAAGACAAATATAAAATTTACTCATGGACTTAAAGGATCACCGACTAAAGGAAAGAAATACTATAGATATTATGAACAGGAAGACTCAATATTATAAATATATCATTTCTCACCAAATTAATCCATAAATTCAATTAAATCTACACAAATACCAATAGAATTTTTTTCATGGAATGTTACAGGCTGATCCTAAAATCCATGTAGAAATAAAGAGGTCAAGAATAGTGTAGGACTAGGGTAGTTCAGTGGTAGAGCACCTACTTAGCAAGCACAAGGTTTGATCCCCAGCAACACAAAAAAGAAAGAAAGAAAGAAAGAAAGAAAGAAAGAAAGAAAGAAAGAAAGAAAATGCTTGCATCCAAATTCTTGTCTCAGGGTCTGCTTCTAGGGTAACTCAATTAAAAAATATTTTCAAAGAATAAGGATTGCCAGGCATGGTGGTGCACACCTGTGATTCCGGGGAGGCTGAGACAGGAGGAATGCAGGTTCAAGGCCAGCCTCAGCAACTTAGTAAGACTCCGTTTCCAAATAAAAAATAAAACAGGGCTGGGAGTGTAGCTCAGAGGTAGAATATATATCATATATATATTTGAAGTTTTTCTTAGGGTGAGCATAAAGGATTTTATTGGGTGAGTTCACCAGGAAAATCACAGAGCTGACTGGTCCAGGAGTGGAAAAAGAGAGCAAGTCCGCCACATGGTGAGTTCTTATACTGTCCAGAAAACCCACCCCCCATGCATAGTAATTTGGGGTGGTCATTTCTGGGTTTCGTGCCACAGCTTGGTGTGACTGCGCTAAATTCGCGATGTTGGAGTTTTTCTGCTGGTGTGTGTCTAAAGCTGCAGTGTAAAGGCTGCAAGTCTCTGATCACTGCTGGACGGGGCAATGTCCCTATCTCTGCTCAGGAAGGCTGGCCGGATCCTCCCATCCCATTTATTTCCCTGCCCTGCTCATCTCTAATTAACTACCTAACATTCCCCCTTCATGAGCTTGTGGCCCTCAATTCTTTCAGGGAATATGGCTGGAGGTCTGTCTTCTGTAGCCTCTTCAAGCTGAACAGGGATGTTGCTAGGTCAGGGCCACCTGCTCCAGCTCTGTCAGATGGGGCCTGTTGGGACTGGACAAACCTCGGGAGGGCCGGTTGGTCCAGAGGTCTCCCATCATCGTTAATGTGCTGACTGTGGAGAGGTACTGATAATTTGGCCTGAGTCTTAGTTGATGGCATGGAGCTGGGAGAAAAACAATTTCTATTAGCAAGTTTAGGAGACTAGGGCCAAAGGGAAGAGAAGGAGGTCCGTGAGAGGCTGGTTAGTTGGTTTAGTCAAAATTAAAGTGAGATCTAGTTTTGAGGAAGGTGGCCAGAACTAGGAACTTACGGGAAATTTACTTATCTGTTTCCCTTCTAAAAAGGAACCTTAAATCTTCAATGGGTTCACAACTCCGTGCAGGTTTGGTCTGATTCTGCGTTCAGGATTTTCTTCTGGTATATGTGGCTTGAGCATGATGCATCCAGCTAGACATCCCAGGCTCTGGAGCAGAGAATAGTAAAGGGGGGCCTCCAAGACATCTCGGGCTGTTGGAGTAGATAACAGTAAAGGGGGCCCTCCAAGAGGGGTTAACTGGGATCCTGGAGATCTGCCCCTCCAATGAAAAAAAATTTTTTTGTACTGGGGATGGAACCCAGAAACATTCTACCTCCAAGTTACACTCCCAATCTGATTTTTTTTAAATTTCTTATTTGGAAACAGGGTTTCACTAAGTTGCAGAGGGCCTCGCCAAGTTGCCAAGGCTGGAAATATTTTTTAATAAACCAGAAAAAAAAAATTTTTTAAGGCACACTTTGTGGTGATGTGCCTAGGAGCGTGGTGGCTGTGGGGACAGGCAGTGCCTTCCCTGCTGTGTGCCTGCTCCTGTGGTTGGCCTGGTCTGGCCCCAGCTGCTGGTTGCGCAGCTGTCCATGGTCAGGCAGGCAGCCTGGCACCCTGGCCCGGGGCTCTGCGTAGGACCACATTCTCTTCCGCACTTGGCAGTGGGAGAGGCTGGCCAGCTCTCCAGATGAGGCCCGGGCTTCAGGGCCAGAGAACTTGGAGTGGCGGCCTGGGATCTGCTGCAGTCTACAGCAGGAGGTGCGGCCTGACTTCTCCATCTATAGAATGAGATGGTGGATTTTATGGTCTCTAAAGATTCATCAGCTCTTTCCCCTGGAGCCTGAAGCCTCTGGTTTTGTGGCTAATGCTCTGGGCTCTGGCCTTTTTAACCAAGATTACAGGCCAAGCAGATCTCATTCTCCATATTCTCGGCTATGTGTGTGTGCGTGTGCATGTGTGTGCGTGCGTGCGTGCGTGCGTGTGTGTGTGTGTGTGACTGGGGATTGAATCCAGGGGCATTCTACCTCTGAGACACACCCTGAGCCCTTTAAATTTTTTTATTTTGAAATGGTCTCACCAAGTTACCACCTGCTGGCCTTGAATCTGTTATCCTCCTGTCTCAGCCTCCCAAGTACAGGGATTACAGGTGTGTGCCACCACACCTGGCTTCCAAATTCCTAGCTTTTCATCCTCATCCTGAACTACCTTTCCCAGCCTTCTCCATCAGTGTCGGTGCCTCTTGAGGAGGAACCTCACAGAGGAAGAGTTGGTTAAAAGAAGAATTTATGCCTGGCATAGTGGCACATGCCTGTAATCCCAATAATTGAGAGGCTGAGACAGGAGGATCACAAGTTCCAGGACAGCTTGTCCTTGCCCTCTGCCCTGCATCCACTCTTCTGCATCAGCAGCGGACTCTGCTGGCCCACGCTGGCCCCAGGCCCACCGCCAGGCACTTCTCGGCAGATGCATAGATGTGGGAGCCCCGACGAGGCACAGCTGCACAGAAAACTCTCCAGGAGCTTGCTTTTGGCAGTCCAACTTGGTGGCTGGATGTGTTTTGGCTTCTCAGGTAGACTTATTAGTGACTCCTCTGATCCCTAGCTCCCCTCCTGCACCTCGCTCCCCAGCCCCTCCCATAGTCCTCTAAGGTCTAATCTCTAGTAGATCCTGTAGCCCATGACTCACCCAGTTCAGCTTCTTCCCAGATTTTGAACCCCAACACTTCTTTTTTTTGTGGTACTGGGGATTGAACCCAGGGGCATTCTACCTCTGAGCTACACCCCCGGCCCTATTTTTTGTTCTTTATTTTGAAACCGGGTCTCACTAAGTTGCGGAGGCCTCACTAAGTAGCTGAGGCTGGCCGCGAACCCGGATCCTCCGGTCTCAGCCTCCCAAGTACTGGGATTACAAGCGTGCGCCACCACGCCCGGCTCCAACACTTCTTTAAGGCAAGCTTGAATGGCAAGTGCTCTGCTGGGCCCTGGGAACATGAAGGAAGGAGGATGTGCCTTCCCCAGGGTAGCTTTCTCCCCTCTCTCTTGGCAGTTCCAGAGGTGTGCTTCACTCTGCCTCTTAGCAGGAGTATTTGCTTTTGTTTTTTCTTTGTTTTGGTATGGGGGATTGAACCCAGGAGCATTCTACTTCCAAGATGTACCCCCAGCCCTTTTTCTTTGGAAACAGAGTCTCGCTAAGTTGTGGAGAGCCTCATGAGGTTGCTGAGGCTGGCCTCTATCCTGCGGTCCTCATGTCTCGGCTACCCAAGTACTGGGATCACAGGTGTCTGCAACCATGCCTGGCTGGGAGCTACATGACCTTAGACAAGTTACTTTCTCACATTACTCATCTATGGAGGCGGCCTCATGGATAAGCATGAAAATAGGGGCCAGGTATGGTGGTGCATGTCTGGGATTACAGACATGTACCGCTGCACCCAACCTTTCATCTCAGCTTTTTTTTTTTCAGTTGGTACTAGGGATTGAACTCAGGGACATTCTACCTCTGAGCTACAGCTACAGCCCTATTTTATTTTTATTTTGAAACAGGGTCTTGCTAGGTTGATGAGAGTCTCATTACTTGCTGAGGCTGTCCTCCAACCTGCTATCCTCCTGTCTCAGCCTCCCAAGTACTCGGATTACAGGTGTGCATCACTGTGCCCAGCTCACCTCAGTTTTTGAATAGAGGCTGCACTCTTCCTGGGCAGCCTCCAGACCAATAACAGCACAGCAGGTGTCCTATGGCCTGATGATTTTGACCAGTCCAGGACTCCAGAGCCACTTGTCTGCTGTCTCCCCCGCCCTCTCCGCTTCCTCCCCTCTCACCTTGCACAGTTATTAACTACCCCCCAACCCTTTTTCATTTTATATTTTAAAACAGAGTCTCACTAAATTGCTGACACTGGCCTCAAACCTGCGATCCTCCTGTCTCCGCCTCCCAAGTACCAGGATTACAGGTGTGTGCCACCGCACCCTGCTAACCTGAGAACCTTTCTCTTCCAGTTTCCCCACACTCATGTTCATGTGGCGTGGAGGCCGCCCCATGCCAGGTGCTTGCCAGGATCCCCGCTCTGGATGAGCTTGCGGGGCAGAGATGAGCAGGCTAGTGCTCTGTACCAGTATTCAGGCACACTGCTGAGACAGTGCAACGCTCAAACGGAATCGAGGGAACATGGCTGGGGGCTCAGCTTATGTGCCTGGTGATTTTAAAATCGGTCCTGGCAAGGTGTGACTTCCTTTGGTTTCTTTTGTCACAACCTTTTCAATGAAGACATCTTAAATGATAATAACATTGACAGCAGAGGATATTTATCGAGTGCTTCACATCATCTGGGCACTATGCTAAATGCATCAGAGAAACCCTTGATTATGAGGGACTATACTGGTTAGCTACAGATTCAGGTTTCTTAGCTTTTCAATCTACCACTTACTAGCTGTGTGATCTTAGAGAAGCTACTTAACCTCTCTGTGCCTCAGTTTTGTTTTGTTTCCTCTATTAAGTGGGGGAAATCAAGATTGTCTACTTTACTAATTTTGTTGTTTTAAAAAATTGCTTTAGTGATTCCCGGTTCTTCACATTTCCATATGCATTTTAAAATCAACTTTTTTTTTTTTGAGGTACTGGGCATTGAACCCAGGGGCGTTCTACCTCCAAGCTATACCCCTGGCCCTATTTTTTATACTTTATTTTGAAACCGGGTCTCGCGAAGTTGCGGAGGACCTCACTAAGTAGCTGAGGTTGGCTGCGAACCCGGATCCTCCGGTCTGTCTCCCAAGTACTGGGATTACAAGCGTGCGCCACCACGCCTGGCTTAAAATCAACTTTGCAAATTTGATTTTTTTCTCTCTCTTTTTTTTTCAGTGCTGGGGATTGAACTCAGTTTCTTGCATATGCTAGGCAAGTGCTGTACCACTGAGTTACATCCCAAACCCAAAATTTCAAATTTTAAAAAACAATGCCTGCTGGAATTTTGATTGGGATTACATTGAATCTATGGATCAACTGAGAGAGAATTGCTATATTAGGCAATCAATAATGGGACCTCTCCCTTAATTTCACAATGCTTTATAGTTTCCAGTGTGAAGGTTTAATAGATTTATTCCTAGGTATTTTATAATTTTATGTGGTATTAGAAATTGAACCCAGGGGGAATTCCACTAGTGAGCTACACCTCCAGCCCTATTTTATTTTTTATTTTGAAACAGGGTCTCACTAAGTTACCATGCACTGGCTTTGAACCTGTGATCTTCCTATCTCAGCCTCCCAAGTACTGGGATTACAGGCATGTACCACCATGCCCACCCAGCTAGGTATTTTATAATTTTTGATGGGGTTTTCAATTTTTCACTTTTTTTTTCAGTACTGAGGATTGAACCCAGGGGAATTCTACCTCTGAGCTACACCTCTATCCTTCCTCTCATTTTAAATTATGAAACAGAATCTCACTAACTTGCTGAAGGTCTCGCTAAGTTGCTGAGACTGGCTGCAAACATGTGATCCTCCTGTCTCAGCCTCCTAAGTACTGGGATCACAGGTGTGCACCACCAGGCCTGGCTTATACTGGAGAGATTTTAATAATGTTCTGTGAGACTGTGTATGTCAGAGCAAGTCATGTTACTGTGGGACCTCACTGAGACCACGGCTGCATGTGAGAGGGAAGGGCGGAGCATGCCTGGTCCTGGGAAGCATCAATGTCACGGCTTGGATCTGGACTGTCCTCCAAAGGCTCCTGTGCTGACTTGGACCCAGCGCAGCAGTGCTCAGAGGTGGGGCTCTGGGGAAATGCCCAGATCATGAGGGTTAACCCACTGATGGATTCACAGCTGAATGGACTTTTGGGAAGTGGTGGAAACTATAGGAGGATGGAACTAATTGAAGGGAGTGGGCCCTCGGGGGTGTGCTCTAGGGGACTGCATGTTGTCCCCAGCTCCTTTCTCTCTCGTTTTGCTTCCTGGACACCATGAGGTGAGCAGCTTTGCTCTGCCAAACCACTTCTGCCATGATGTACTGCTTCATCAGAGGCCCAGAAACAATGGGGCCAGTTGATCATGGACTGCAACTGCTGAAACCATGCACCAAAATAAACCTTTCCAACTTCATGTTGATTTTCTCAGGTATTTTGTCACAGCAACAGAAAGCAGACTAACATAACATATTATATAATTATTCCTTGCAGTGACTGCCTTTTGTTGATTTAAAATAATTTTTTTTGTACTGTGTTGATTTCTTTTTTTTTTTTTTGTACTGGGGATTGAACCCAGGGGCATGCTACCTCCAAGCTACACCCCCAGCCCTTTTTTTATTTTTTGTTTTGAAATAGGGTCTTGCTAGGTTGCTGAGAGTCTCACTAAGTTGCTGAGACTGGCCTCGAACCTGTGACCCTCCTGTCTCAGCCTCCCAAGTACTGGGATTACAGGCATGTGCCACTGCACCTGGCTCCTTGTGCTGATTTCTATATCACCTTGACTTAGCCCTGGAATGCAGATGACACTCAATAAATATATACAGGAATGAATAAATGGTTGAAGGAAGGGGAGAATGAAACAACCACATGGTCTAAGCACTACTGCTCTCTTTTTTAATAGATGTATAAATGACAAAACAGAGGCTTCCAACTAGGAAGCAGCAACACTGGGTGCAAAGCCAGTCATATTGTTTCCCAGATCGGTGATTACTGCATGGAGAAAGTTGTGACAATGAAGTACAGATTTCATTGCATTTTCCTCCCAACTAATAGTTCTTAAGTGCTTCCTGCTTTCCAGGATGAGTCAAGGTCGGGTGAAGTTATTAATGCCCTCTGGAGCACGCAGACCATTGGCCACAAGAATTGGGAGAAATAATAAAAGCTTTTATTTAGGGTCCTGACCTGGATCAATTTTCCGTCATCTAAAGCAGCGACCCAGAATGAAGGTTTTCAGGAGCGTCGCCTGGAACTTAGAATCCATCCATTGGAAGGTGACCCCTGGGAATCTATGTTTTAAGCACTGCTTTGGGTTGGTCTGGTGCACAGCCAGCCCCTGCGAACAGTCTCTTGGGAAGGCTCCAGACAGAAGCCCCTCCAGGGGAAACAGTAAGTCTGTCTTTATTCTTCTGTTTGCAAACATTACAGAACACTGTGTGTGTGTGTGTGTGTGTGTGTGTGTGTGTGTGTGTACTGGGGATTGAACCTGAGGCATCCTGCCTCTGAGCTGCACCTCCAACCCTATTTTATTTCTTATTTTGAAATAGGGTCTCACTAAGTTGCTGAGGCTGGCCTTGAAATTGCAATCCTCCTGTCTCAGCCTCTAGAGTACTGGGATTACAGGTGTGTGCCACCATGCCTGGCTCTGAGCTCTCTCTTTGCCAGACCTCGATTTTGGCTTAAGAAAACAGCACAGCTGCCAGGTGTCATAGCACATGCCTATAATCCCAGTACATGGGAATCTGAGATAGGAGGATCACAGGTTCGAGGCCAGACTCAGTAACTTAGCGAGGCCCTCCGCAACTTAGTGAGACCCCGTTTCAAAATAAAGAATAAAATAGGGATGGGAGTGTAGCTCAGAGGTAGATGGCCCTGGGTTTGTGGAAAATGTGAATTGGCAATAGAAACAAACATTCGAGAGTTGTTCAGCAAGGCAAAACTTTACTTTTTGCAAAAAGAGTGTGTAACTGACAAGAAGTCTGGTAAGCAAGCAGCCCGAGCAGGAATTCTGCCTGGGCATTATCCCTGATGTTGATGCCATCCTGCCTCCAGCCCTGATCAGTGAGGGCTGGGGTTCACAACTCTGCACGATTAGCTAGTTTAAACCAAGGCATTATTAACTTTCTAGCCTCATCTGGATACAGCACTGTAGACGGAGAGTTTCCAAAATTCTGATAAACTGAAGTTAATACAAAATGGGGACAAACAGGATGTCATAAAATCAGAGTTAATACAAAATGGGGACAAACAGGGTGTCATAAAACAGAAGTTAATACAAAATGGAGACATCTTTATTTTTGGTTTGAAGAAAAGATCTTATATTTCTTACAATACCTCCCTTTTAATTATGATACATTTTGGTCTTTTTTTCAGATTCAGTTAACATGAGTTGACTTTCATGGTCTCCAGCATCTAATAAAAGAAGATTGTTTTGACATGATATTGGATTTTCTTAGTGAGGGCAGTTTCAATTAGTCTTTGGACCAAGTCCCTTATACAGGGATAATAAAACATCCAACTGTGGCCATGACTTCTAATATAATAATCAATGATGTTATTATTGATATCATCATCCCTTTCCATTTTCCAAACCATTGTTTCCATTAGACTGGTAGAAAGATCATCAACTCCAACATCCTCAGTTAACTCATTGACCAAACTAGTTAACCCCTGCTATGCCTTAGTGGTAGTACCGTTGGGGGCAGTGTTGTTAGGGATGGAAGTACAACATTGAATACCAATCATGACACAAACACACCCTTCTCAGCTAAGATCATGTCTAGAGCTAAACGATTCTCCCAAGTCATCCTGCCAGTAGTCTCCAGGTGTTCAGCTCTGCCCCTTGTCGCACCCCTGTGTAGTTTACAAATCTCTGTTGATTATAATACATATAATTAATCCAATCTACAGTTTTATTAATGGTGGACCACCAGAAGAGCATTGATTCAAATTTGGCTGCTGCCGAGCGTGGTGGCGCATGCCTGTCATCCCAGTACTTGGGAGGCTGAGACAGGATTGCAGGTTCAGAGTCAGCCTTAGCAACTTAGACCCTGTTTCCAAATAAAAAATAAAATAGGGCTGGGGTATAGCTTGGAAGTAGAAGGCCCCTGTACCACCAAAAAAAAAAAAAAAAAAAAAAAAATCTGGCTGCTATTTGGTTCCTTGCTTTAAATTCATTTGGCACTCCCCTAGGAGCTTCAACTGTGTGTGTGTGTGTGTGTGTGCGTGTGTGTGTGTGTGTGTGTGTGCATCAAATAATCCTTCTGGTGTGCTTCGTTTAGATCAATCCTTAAGGCTAGAGGTTGCACTAAAATTTTTGAAATGCTTTGGTAAAAGGGATAGCCAATTGGACATGAATGCAAGTGCTACTCCAATCATTAGGCAAGTTGGTCAGAATTTTATTTCCCCCACAATACCTCCAGACATCAACTTAGGGAACAATAAGAGCAGAAAAGTTGGCCTGTTTAGACGAGATCAACATGTGGGTGCACCTGAATTAATTGCTCTTATCATTTGTATATTGTCCCCCCACACACCTGGAGAGGCAGGAAGTATAGTTCACATTCCTGGGGGTCTTGGATTTGCATAGGGGCCTCAGGGGGTGCTCCAACTTTAAGGAAGAGACCTGAGAATTGAGTACAACTCTCATTTCCCCAGGCAGTTTCGTGTTGGAACAAAGCCAACATGCAGGACACTCCAGCAGAGTCTGAATCCCATCCAAGTGGGCAGGCACCTCAGGCCTTGCTGCCATGCAAGCATAACAGTCGCTCTTATTCAAGGCACACAGAATATCCGATGCATTCTACACAAGCATTAGTCTCATGATATTCTGTCTCTGTTTCTATAGTTTGTCTTCTACGGTTGTTCAGGCTGGCAAGGGGTTGTTGTCCCTGCCTGGCCAGGGATCGAAAATCTTGTCCTAACTGACTTAAAGGAGACAGAGAGAAATGGGCCTCAGTTATTGAGTTGGGTTTTCTTCACAGTCAAGTCATAAGCTAAAGATCAGTAGGTCGTCTTTTCTCCTATGTGCCTGAAATTTTTGTTGTGCCCTTTGTGCCAAGCCTGTTGTTAGAATTGTTGAGTCCATGTTTACAAGCCTGGTTATTTTGATTTGCTGGTCAACAAAACCATTCATCTGCTTTTTGGGTTTGTGTGTGTGTGTGTGTGTGTGTGTGTGTGGTACCAGGGATGGAACCCAGGGGCATTCTACCTCTGAGCTACACCCTCAGACCTATTTTTTATTCTTTATTTTGAAACAGGGTCTCACTAAGTTGCGGAGGGCCTCACTAAGTAGCTGAGGCTGGCCATGAACCTGTGATCCTCCAGTCTCAGCCTCCCAAGTACTGGGATTACAAGCATGCGCCACCACGCCCAGCTATTCATCTGCTTTTTTTTTTTTTGCGGTACCAGGGATTGAACCCAGGGGTGTTCTACCTCCGCGCTAC
>PVJS01060404.1:0-11256 GCA_004027185.1 Glis glis | reverse complement strand
TCTAAGTCCCTTCTAAGTCCCATTCTATCTAGCTCCCACAGATTAGGGGGAACATCCGATTTTTTACTCTTAGTGACTTACTAATATCGCTTAGCATGATGTTCTCTAGTTCTCTCCATTTCCCTGCAAATGATGTGATTTTGTTCTTCTTTGTGGCTGCGTAAAATTCCATTGTGTACATATCCCATAGTTTTGTGATTAAGGTAGAATGGTTGAGTACATCTGTTTGTAAATCTCAAAGATGGAGAAAAGACAGAGGAGAAGTCCTGGTAACAGCATGTCATTCCTATAGTATTTTCTGTCTAGTTAGCTACACTGCCACTCCTCAAATCAGTCTTAAATTGCACCTATCTTATTTGAATATGAAATTAGAGAGTTATGGCTAAGCTTGCACAGAAAACCTCCACATTATGAAGAGTAATTCTTTTTTAAAAAAGAAATCTGGATTTAAAAAAAACAGGAAGGAAAGTAAGGATTTAAAGAGGGGGTGTTATAAAAACTGGAGAAATAGCTAGCTGTGATAGAGAAGTCTACAGACATTTTAGCCCCATCACATTTCCAGGGCAACCAAGAGATCGTGGAAAGGAAAACTGAAATGGACATCTCAGCCAGAACTCCATGCCCAATCCAGTCACCTGTTCCTACCCTTCTGAGCCATCTCCGTTCTGTGGCAAAATACCATCGGATCCCAGTGGCCATACATTGGTTGTGTGTGCACATGTGCACATGTGTATGAGTGTGTGTGTATGTACATATTTGGTATATGCACAGAAAAAAACCTGAGACTATGTACACTGAAATGTTGACAATGATTCTCTTTAGAGGGCAAGATTATGCAAAAGTGCCTTCTTAAATATGAATCCGTATTCATTATTTAATTTTTTATTAGTGAGCTTGAACACAAAAATGCATACACATTTTAAAATAAAGTTAACTTAGTAGTAGCTGGGTGTGGTGGCACACACCTATAATCCCAGTACTTGGGAGGCAGAGACAGGAGGATCGCAGGTTCAAGGCCAGCCTTAGCAACTTGGTGAGACCCTGTTTCAAAATAAAAAATGAAATAGGGCTGGGAGCATAGCTCATAGATAGAACACCCCTGGGTTCAATCCCCAGCACTACACACACACACAAAAAAAAAACCAAATTTAACTTAGTAAAAAATTCCAATGTTTTCTCATCTTCTTCAACACAAAGTCTAATACTTTTGATTGACTATATAAGTCTAATACTTTTGATTGACTACATAGCCTCATCTCCCACACTATCAACAAACATCATACACATTCAGGCAAGAGACTTCAAATTCCTGGCACATCTAACCCTTTCCTGTCCTGTGTCCTCGCTCATGACAGTTGCTGTCAGTAAGGAATGTGAAGACATAAGTTGTCTCCCTGACAAACTCCTACGCACCCTTCAAGACTCATGCTCAGACAGGACTTCCACGCTAAGCCCTTCCTGATATTACAAACAATGCTGTGTGAGCCATGTCGGAGCCGGAGGCAAAAAAGAAATCTGTAATAGCGATCCTGATTTTGTTTTAAATTTTGCTATTTTTTTCATAATGAAGTTTTTACATTAACTTTGATTTCTAAAATAATTTTGTTGCAATATAATTAATCTGAAACACTAAGTTTTTTTTATAATCAACTTCTCAAATTTATTTATTTATTTTGCGGTACCGGGGATTGAACCCAGAGGTGTTCTACCTCCAAGCTACACCCCCGGCCCTATTTTTTATACTTTATTTTGAAACCGGGTCTCACGAAGTTGCGGAGGGCCTCACTAAGTAGCTGAGGCTGGCCGCGAACCCAGATCCACTGGTCTCCGCCTCCCAAGTACTGGGATTACAAGTGTGCGCCACCACGCCCGGCTAACTTCTCAAATTTAATGCTGCATTTTTCTGGCCATAGGCCCAGTCCTGGTTCTGAGCAAAGCTGCCTACTCTGTCTTCTTTGCTGCCTTTGCTCCTGGACCTACCTCTGCTTGGGTTTGTTGACCCTGCATTATCCTTTCTGATCTTATTACTCTCCCCTCCACTTGACTGCTTTAAGGGCTCATGGTCTTCATCAGCAGCATTTAAAACACCTAACAGGTGTGCTGGTGGCCAGAACACTTGCTGTGATGCTTCAATCAAGTCTTTCTGGAAGATGTGGAAAATAAGGCTCCCAGTATACACCAGAGTTGTCCAAGGCTTGTGCTTAAATTCAGGTAGTCCAAATTTGAAGTCTGTGCTCTCAACCTCTAGATGCCTCTCACAATGATTGTAATTTATAAACAAATATAAATTATGTAAATATATAACCAAAACAAATAAATATTTTTAGTTTTCAAATATGAAAATATGATAGGGCATTGTTATTCTATCTTTCTTTTTTCTTTTATTAATTGGGTGCATTGTAATTTTATATCATATTGGGGGTACAGAGTGTTAGAAAAATACATGCACACAAGTCTTGTTGCCCTCCCCACCCACCGGGTGGCCCCCCACCCTCACCCCACAAGTCTTTGAGAGGCATCGTTATTCTAATCCACAATAAAATTCTAACTGACCAAAGAGCCAGAGAATATTGTGTGCTGTGATATTTCTTCCACGGGGGCTACTTCACTCTAAAAATACACTGGTTCATTTATCAAAGACAAAGGACACAATGTGACCTAATCAAAAAGAATAAGAAAACTTGAATAGCAAGAATAGCATAAAATGACTAAGGTTTGGTAGGCCAGGTTTCCTGGGTAATTCTTGGAAGAAAGTTTTAATGAAAGAGTCGCCTGGAGAAATGTGGTCATTCAACCCTGTAGCCGGCCCCTCACCTGTGAACCTGTCTCTGAGCTCTGTGCTCCCTGGTAAGTGAAGGGGAATCTGCCGAAATAATTTTCTTAACTCTGTCTCTCCGGTTCAAGAAGACATTGGAAACATCACTTGCTATTGGCAACCTCAGCAAGTGATGTTATTATTGTGTAAGAGTATTTTAAATAATCAATGATTCATCTTTACTAATCAAATAGGCTTGGATCTCAGCACTCCCTGTCTGAGAGTAACAGGAGGCCCTGTGCTCATTTTGAAGGGAGGATAAGAGAAAGGAGTAAAAAAGAAAAGGCAGGCGGTGACTCCGTAGCCAATTTCAGTGATGCGCTCACCTCTGGGAAGCTTGTCAAGTGGATCCCCCAAAGTGGAGATGATACAGGGAGGGTAGAAATAAAATAAAACAAAACAAGCATCGTGGGGCAAGCAACAGATATTCTTCACTCTGTTTTTCTCTATTGGATAAATTAAGCTTTGTTGTACTTCAAAGGCATTTCTGGGTCTGATGCAACCCTATGTGCTAAGCCTGAGAGGGCATTAGTTGAGAAATCCTCCCCTCGTGTGGTCCAGCATAAGGGTGCTCCCATCTGCTCTGCGTGAGCTCTGGGCAGGAGCTGGGGATTGTGTCAGCAGGAGCTGTGGTCGTCCCTATCAGGAGCAGAGCAGAGCCATGTTCACAATCTTCCTCCTGCTTGTCTTGGACAGCTCTGCACTTAACGCCAGAGGAAGTAGAATCCCAATCCAACCCCATCTCAGTTTCTATGTGTTTCACAGAATTTATCTCCATGTTGCCATGTGAGGGTTAGTAATATTTCCCGAACAGTCAGTAACTATAGACTTAAGGATGGGGCCTTGGATGTGAAGTTTAAGAATTGTTCTAACATTTCCTGAAACTTCTAAGCAAGATCAGACTATAAAATCTCCCACATAAAAACATTTCCTATGCATTCAGAATTCCCAGGTGGACCTAGGTGAGGAGGAGTAATGGAACTTTATTTTCTTTTCTCAATCTGACATTTTTGATAGCACAGTCATATTCACTGGATCTGAGAAGTAAAACTCAAACTTAAGACTTCACTCACCTCATATTCACATTCAGTAATTTTTTTCTATCTGTCTTTGGGTGAATTTTGCAACCCAATCGCTATATCCATTTTCTAAACTGCATCAAATTCTGCCTACTGTGCACCTATTTTGTTCCCTATGTTAAGAATCCTGCTGTATCTGGAACGAATATGATCTTACAAGGTGCTCATCTGTCTGATGACTGGGTCAACACGGAACCACCAAGAATGCAAACACAAGTACAGGGCAACATGTCAACAAGAGAGATGCAAAGGAGAGTGGCAGGAATCCGAGTGGTCAGGGAAGGCTGGGGGCTTAGATGTGAGCTTATGTTCTAAGAGGTGTTGAGGATGAGACAGGAGCACATTCATCAAGGAGGGATAGTGTGGGATGGGAGGGACATTCAGACGCCTTCTCTTAAGGCACAGAAAGAAGACACAGGTGCAAGAATCCTGATTATGAAGGTCTTGAGAGTCAGACAAAAGAAGGTGAAACTTGGTAGGACCAATGAGTATTTTAGGGGGATCATTTAATGATGAAACATGTGATGAGTTAGAGGAGGTAGGGCTTAAACACACACACACACACACACACACACACACACACACACACACGGACATGCACACACACAAAACTACTGGAGCAACCCCAGCATAACATCATGAGATTTAGAGCCAAGGGGGTGACAGAAAGGATGGAAAGGTAGGAGTGATCCCAGGGCACATTTCATAACACTTCTGACTTGAAAGCTAGTGGTTATGGGAGGTGAAGAAAAGGGAGAAGTCAAAGATGACTCAGATATTTGTAACCTGGGCGAATGACTACTATTGCTGGAACTCAGGAGAATGAAGAAATTAGATGGGGCAATCCCCAGAAAAAGATGACTGATGATGAGCCCTGATCTTCCCAGAGCAAAAAAAAAACTTTAATCATAGGCATAAAAACATGCATGGATCCCACAAACCACCATCAATCAATAATTTCAATCTTCCTCCTAGTTTTTTCTCTCCTAGGCCTGCCGACAAGTAGAAAAACCAACTTGGTTTACTTTTACAGCTAGGTTCAATCAATAAATTTTGAGCCGATCTAGATAGTAAGCAAAATCATTTGCTATGAGTCCTCAGTTATTAGCATTAAGTCATGGGTGTGCTGCGGAGCAGGTCCCTCCTGGGATCCTGTACACATGCACCTGCTTCCTTCCCTTCCATAGAAACACACCCCAGGAAGTCAGCAGAAAAGTCACAGCCTCACCCACAAGATGCCTCATAAGACTGCACAGGTTTCCTCTTTACAATTCAAGCATCGTAGGTAAAACAACCTGCATGGATCATACAAACCACCAGTTGATCAATAATTTCAATCTCCCTTCTCACATTTTTTCCTAGACTTGCTGACAAGTAAAAAGAGCCAATTGAACTCACTTTTGAGCCAAGCTCAATCTATAAAAACGTTAACACATCTGTATGTGTTATGAGTATATGTCTGTATGAGGAAGATAAAGGAGATGCTATAAACTCAAGCGAACCAGGCTTCAGGATTGCCAATCCTGGCACCCAGGACCTGGATAAAACCACCTATCTGCAGGTGAAAACCATCTATTTAAAATCCAGACTCCAGCACATAGTAACCACGTGAACATTGGTAAATTAATATTTCCGTGACTTAGTTTTTTGCATCTGTAAAATAGTTCAAAGAGATGATGCGACATTAACAAAGTAATGCATGATAAGTACTCCACACAATGTCTGACATGCAGTAAAGAGACCAGCAAATGTTCACCTCATTATTATTTTTATATATCCCCAAAGACAAAAAAGACATGCTAGGAATGCCAGGTGGTCCTGCATTTACCAAAGCTGCTGAGTCACATCGGGATGGATGGATGGGATTCAGTGTAACCCTGGGATAACATGACTTCAGATATAATTCATTCGGCTTCCCCTATTATCTAATGTGGGAAGGGCTGAATTTCTTGTCTTCTGAGGGAGCAGAGATATTAGAAAGTGACAGTCTTGGAGGCATTCGGGGTTTAATTCAGTGTACGGTCATATGTGCACAGCAGAATTGTCATTATGTTTTTAGTGATATTTTCACAACCACTTGAAAACATTATTTTTCATTCACATCACAAAAGGGCGACTCCTTGTTCGACATGACTGTGTGTTTTGGCGTCTACTCATCTCCTTGTGGCAGGATTCTGCTGCTCTTGATGAGCAGTCCTGCAGTCACTAGGACCTGCTTGCCTGGCCTTGCATGGGTACGGAGGTACTAAAAGATGAATACTCTGAATTGTACTGCTATGAACATGGGTATACATATATTACTGTAGTTTTCTAGTTTCAATTCCTTTGGTATGATACCCAGTAGTAGTATAGCCTGATCATAGGTGGATCCATTCCCAGTTTTCTGAGGAATCTCCACACTGATCTCCATAGTGGTTGAGTGGATTACAAAATTGTGGGAAATACACACAAAGGAATTCTTCTCAGCATTAAAGAAGAACAAAATAACATCATTTGCAAGAAAATGGAAGGATCTGGAGAACATTATGTTAAGCAAGATCAGCCAATCACAAAAAATGAAGGGACATATGTTTTCATTAATATGTGCAACCTAGGGAGTAGTGGGGACACACAAGGGACTCCAGTTGACAATGGAGAACCCTCAGTGGGGCAAGGGAAATGGTACAAGGGAAGGGGAAGGGCAAGAAAGAAGCGAATCAGTGGAATTACTATCATAAACAATATGTACCTGTGAGAATATACCAACATCATTCTCGGTACTTCATATTGGTGGGGGGGTGGGGGGACACTAAGAGCTGTGTGCATGTATGTTAACATCAAATAGATATTCATTGTGATGTGAGACTCCAATGCACCAATAAAAGCACGTTAAAAAAAAAAGAGATGGAACTGGCTGCACATCTCAGCTGGTCTTAGTCTAAACGTGTCTGGGGGAGGTTTGTGTTGTTTGTTTTACCTCTGCTCCTGAGCATGCGTTCTGGCTTTGAAGTCGGCCTCTGGACAAGCCACTGCATGCAGAGATTGCAAGATATTGGAGCAGCTTCAAGCTTGGTGCCTCAGTCCACTTCCACCCCGTGTGAACACATGGGAAGCATCAGGTCCTGCCTGCCAGGCTGGGGAGGGTTCCCTCGCCTGACATTTACAATCTGTGGAGGCCATTTGCCTAAACTGTTTCTTACAACACAGAAGGGAGTGAGTGAGGGCAGATGATACTGAAAATATCTATTATATTCTGCACCGGCACCCACAGTGGCAGGGACTCGCTCGCCTAAAATCCAGAGTTGTCCAGGTGCCCATCAGCCAAAAAGACTGTGGAAGGAGTCTTTTGAGTCACTTATTATGTTTTCCAAATGATTTATAGAGTTCTACAAACCTGCCCAGCTTTCTGGGAGCAGAATGTGCCCAGGGATTACAGCACAGCCAAGTTTCAGCTAGGGGTGTAGTCCAAAGTTTCATCTTCACGTCTATTGCCCAACTAGCACTGGAGTCCAGAAGAGTTTAACTCTTTAAAGCAGAACCTGATTTCTGTGATGTTATACTCTGGTGACACATAGAATTAGTCAGACAGAGGGAGCATTCTGCCATGAGTACTAATACCAAGGAGAACCAGGATACATATATTGGAATGCACCTGTTCCCCAAATCTCTTGATTTCAGGAGAAAGACAAAGAAGAGGTGTCTATATATATTTTTTAATTTCTAATGTTTTGTCCTCTTTTACTAAGTCTAAATGAGGCAACATGAAAAATTAGTACTAGCTAATAAATATAACATATACAAATCCATGCAAATCCAGGGACTTACAACCAGATTCTGGAGTCAACGTGCCTGGGTTCAAACCCTGACATCACTACTTATTAACTGTGCCATCTTAGTTAAGTTTCTTGGTTTCTCTGTGCATTAGTGTTCTCAACTATGAAATAAATGATATAGTCACCACCTCATTAGATGCCTAGCACACAGTATGATATCAAGAAATGATAAGTATTATTATTATTTATTAGTCAGTTTTAATCTTTCAGTATCATAGAGAGAAATGAAGAAAAAAAGAACAGTTTTGAAAACTGAATAAAAATGCATAAATCCAAACTGGAAGTTATTCCCCCTCAACCACAAGAGAGAGAAAAAGTAACTGCCTCTATATTTGTCTTAGATTCTCTGAATTGCTCTACAAAACAGCAATTTTATATAATTGCAATTTAATGTACATTTTATACTCTATTGATTATGCGTTGAAACTCTGGCATAATTTTTACTTGGCTCTTATTTATCAAAGTAAAAGCTTCCAGACCTAGGAAGAATTAGTGTGTAAGATAGTAAGATATGATGCAAATCTCATGGGCGAAGCATAAGGAAAGAAGGTTTCTAATACCTTTCTCTCCTATCCCTCATGATTAAATTTCATCAAAATACAATCTCCCTGGTTTCCATGTTTCGCATCTCCCTTCCAGTTCTGATAACAAACCAATAAACTATTTTTTAGACTGAGACTTGTACAGTCTAAGAGGCTAGGAAACATACTTTCAGTCTTCAAACTATCCTGTAGTTTTCTTCTCTCCTTCCTACAGAAACAATCACTTTTTGTCTAATTATTATTACAGCATGATAATAGTCCCATAGTAAAAAATGGTTGCTCATCTCCTTTCAGACATTGTGTTGTTGTTTTCCTCAGAGCTCTCTAAATCAAGGATAGGGGACACTTGTCACATTGTTTTTCTAGTTTTTTTCTTCCTAATTTAGTGGAATTATAAGAGCCTTCTATGATTTTCTCCATGGGCCTCTAGATGCCATCAGGTAGCACCAATTAATTTAAGACTTCTCATTCCAACCTTCTATTTCTCTCTTGGAAGTTTCACAAGAGGAATTTTATGTATATAAAAATTCATAAAAACAAGAAACTGGGGTTAAAATCAGTTGTTGAAAGGAGCTTTTAAAGTCCTACCACTATTGTCAGCAAACTGACCGTTAGCATCTTAAATTGGAATATTGCAAAGAATACTTGTCCTATTTATATGTTAGATGTATTATTTCTGAAGTCTTTGAATTATTTCCTGTCTTGTACATTTGAAATATACAAGAATACACACATTCTAACAGCACACAATGAGATCAATCTGTCTTGAAAAACTGACACATATACAATATGAAGAGAATAAAAGTTTTCTGTTTTCATAGCAACTTAATAAAATCTCATCAACAACTCCGTAAAATAATTGTGCAAGAATCCTTTAGAAATAAGGTGCTATTCAAATGTAAGAAATTATTCATTATAGCACCAAGCATTTGCATGCTTTACTCTAATTGAGTTGGTATTTTCTTTTGAATGATCCTGTTGTGCATGATCCAGATAGACTCTGCCATGGCTCTCATCTTCTTTCTTAGGACTGGATGATTGAAAGACACTGCACTTATCTTTAAAAGTCACTAGCTTGTTATTCTCTGTGCAAAATAATTCAGCATTGTATTCTTTTATGCAGCCAATTATAATTTATTTGAAATATAATGTGTTTTAGAAAAATCTGATTTATAAAATGCTTTATTGGAGGTGGCTGATTTTTGAAACTTGACATATCTGATTTGACCATTACTCCTCTACTGAGAAAACTGGTGCCAAAGGGGAAAAAAACAGAAGCAAAATCAACCTTGATCAAATCACTGGGCTTTAAAAGCTCATGCCCCTCAGTTCTGAGGACTTTTCTGAGTCCTTTCTGCATTACCATGCTGGATCCAAAAGAAAATAATGAACTGAGTTGATCATTCTGACCATTTTATAATTTAGCAATGACTAAATGTAACTGAAATAGCATTAATTAGAAAATGGTCTTCTTTGAAAATAACCTGTTGACACATTTGCGCCACTCTAATAACTGCAAAGAGACAGGAGATTTTCAGTCTTTTGGATTTCATTTGTCCAACTGATATAATCCAAGTCTGTGATTTCTACTACACAGTAAAGAATGACCTAGACTGAAATTGCTGTTGGAGTATGCTGTCCATGCAATGGTGAAATTCATAATACAAATAGTAAATGAGTCAAGATTTTATGAAGATTAAAATATATTCTGCTTCCTCCATGCTTCATATTTTTCTAGATAAATATTACAGATTCAACTGTTTTAATTTGAAAATCTGGGAGAAAAAACATAGAAGCTGTTATACAAATACCTCCAAATGGAAATACTACTAAAATATAACTTTTAGAATAAAACACTGAAGTGATACCAAAATAAATTTTAAATAGAATTCAAAAGTTAGAGTAACAAATCTCATTTACTTACAGGTTGGTTTTGCTGTTGGAGGAAACTTGGTCCGGGTAATAGCCAAAATTATGAAAATAATGACTGGCCATAAGATCAAGACAAGTGTCCAAAGCTGCAGAGTAATGATAGAAAAAAAATCTTAATCATATTGCCAACCGAACAAAACAAACAAAAAATATCAAGTACATGAAGTATGTCATACTATAATATTCCACACAAGCAGGATATTTGGCTATCTGCAAATATTATTAATAAGAAAGAAAGAGCCGGACGTGGTGGCGCACGCTTGTAATCCCAGTACTTTGGGAGGCAGAGACCGGAGGATCCGGGTTCAAGGCCAGCCTCAGCTCTCTCGCTCTCTCTCTCCCTGTCTCTCTCTCTCTCTCTCTACTTAGTGAGGCCCTCCACAACTTCGTGAGACCCGATTTCAAAATAAAGTATAAAAAATAGGGCCAGGGGTGTAGCACGGAGGTAGAACGCCCCTGCGTTCAATCCCCGGTACCGCAAAAAAAAGAAAGAAAGAAAGAAAGAAAGAGAGAGAGAGAGAGAGAGAGAGAGAGAGAGAGAGAGAGAGAAAGAAAGAAAGAAAGAAAGAAAGAAAGAAAGAAAGAAAGAAAAGAACCTTTCAAAATGCAAGAGACTTCACAAGAATGATTTTTCCAGTCTTAAAACCTTGAAATGTCCTTCTGAAGTTCCCTTTCTGGTCACCTTTCATGACTATCCCAAGAGTGGTTATCTTAAAATTTAAATCTGATCAGTAATTTCCTTACTTAAAAATCTTAAAATTTCTCCGTTGCCTCTTGGATAAGACTCAACACTCTATAAAGGACATATAAAATCAAGTGTAATTTCAGCTTATGCTTATTTTACTGCATCCAATGTGAGCATTCTGTGCTCGGCCACAAAGACTAGTGTGTGACTTGGGAGATGGCTTACTAAATATGGTTGAGTAAGGCTGTGAATGAATGAATCCAAGAGAGAGAGAAGGAGAGAAGGAGGAGAGAGAGAGAGAGAGAGAGAGAGAGAGAGAGAAAGGAGAGAGGGAGAGAGAAGAGGAGAGAGAAGAGAGAGAAAGAGAGAAGAGGAGAGAGGAGAGAGAGAG
>PVJS01060403.1:0-11256 GCA_004027185.1 Glis glis | reverse complement strand
AAAAAAAAAAAAAAAAAAAAAAATCAAGTAAAGCTGGGCGTGGTGGCACACGCTTATAATCCCAGTCCTCTAGAGGCTGAGACAGAAGGATTGCAGGTTCAAAGCCAGCCTCAGCAACTTAGGCTCTCAGCAACTTAGTGAGACCCTGTTTCTAAATAAAAACATAAAATAGGTCTGGGGGTGTAGCCTGGAAGTAGAAGGCCCGTGGGTTCCATCCCCAGTACTACCAACAAAAAAACCACACTCACACACCAAGTAAATACTTAAGATGTAGGTGGCCATCAAGATGGTAGCCAGCAGTAATAGTGGTAAATAATAACTTCATCCGGGCGTGGTGGTGCACGCCTGTAATCCCAGTACTTGGGAGGCTGAGATAGGAGGATCACAGGTTCAAGGACAGCCTCAGCAGGTAGTGAGACTCTCATCAACCTAGAGAGACCCTGTTTCCAAATAAGAAATAAAATCGGGCTGGGGGTGTAGCTCGAAGGTAGAATGCCTCTGGGTTCAATCTCCAGTACCACACACACAGACACAAATAATAATAATAATTACTATTAGTAATTAGAATAATTAAAGTTTGCAAGTAATAAGCCTTCATAAAAGTTTCATGAGCTTTGTGAAAATAGGACATTGGTCCTTGTTTATATTTTAAAGCATTGCTGGTTTTGATATGTTAATTTTATTGAGAGTAGTGCTCTTCATATTAATTTCTTTGTTTCTTTCTCAGATGTGGAAGAGCTGATACCAGCATTGGATTTACTTTGCTCAGCAATTAGAGAAAGTGATTCTGAAACGCAGAGCAAACACTTTTCAGAACAGTTGCTGAATCTTACACTGTCTTTCCTTAACAGACAAATAAAGGAGCTTTTTATTCACACTGAAGGTAAGAATAGCAACAGGGAAGCGGGCAGTTGTACCATTCCCGTGTCAAGACAGAGATATAGATGCTGCTCTGCCAGTGGAGTGCTGTGTGCAAAGTTAAGTCAGTATGTAATTGAGTGGGTGAAATGGGTTTTGATACTGGGAAAGTTGACAGAAAGACTTACGACCAATCATTGAGAAGAACATATAAAGAACTACATTAAAATATAGCTACTTGTAAATAGAAGAAAGCCTCAAATATATTGTTTGAAATTTGAATGTATGGATTTTGAATTTTGGCATTCTCTAGAATTCTTTATAATAAGTCTTGGCATGTTCTCTCCCTCTCCCTCCCCCCATATATGTACACACACACACACACACACACATGAATTGGCACATTGGTATCTTCCACAGAGCTAGATGAAGATCTACAGAAAGGAGTGGACATTTTGACGAGCTACATTAATGAACTTCGAACTTTCATGATAAAGTTTCCTTGGAAACTAACAGATGCTGTGGACGAATATGATGTAAATGAAAATGTCACCACAGCAAAGGAGAGCAGTGTATGGGAGAAGCTCAGCTTTGAGGTAAACATGAGCAATGATCATACATATATTTGTTTTATTTGCTAGATTCAGAGGATCTGAAAAAAAAAGTATAGAATTTAGAATCTATGCACTTGTGATTCAGAATATTTGGCAAGGGTTTTAGGTTTTATAGGTTTGGGGACCTCTGGACATAACTTGAAACGTGTGTCTACAAAAGACTGTTTATTTAGTTCAGAACACAAGGCTCCCTCTTGTTGCCACGTCTGCCCACTTGGATCCAGTAATAAACAGCAAACTCATCTGAAGTGCACTCCTGTAATCCTCCCTCACTGGCTTGGCCTGGCACTTAGAACTCATGCGTTCTGCCTGGCCTCCGAATAAACTGAGTGATTAGGTCTACTAGTTACTAGGTTTCAGGAAGTATTTATTTTACGACATCATTAACTTGGTAGTATACTCAATCTGAGTCCTGTCAAAATTTCTTTTCCTTCCTTCTTTCCTTCTTTCTTTCCTTCCATCCATCCATCCCTCTCTTTCCCTTTCCATACCGGGGAGTGAACCAGGGGCATTTTTTCTTTGTGCCTCTATACTTAATAGTCCCTCTTTTTGGAACACCTGTCCTCTTTTCTCACTGTATGTGTGGAACATTTACTGGTCTTTAATGTTTTATTTCATCAGTTACCTCTACTAAGAAGCCCCTCACCTTTTCTTTTTTTGTTTTGTTTTTGGTCACCCTTCTTATTTAGGTGCACCTGTTATAGACCCTTCTTTATAGCATTCTGGAATACTTTTATCCAGTCCTTATCAGTACCATAGTCAGCACTTTATTTGTGTATCTTCCACTAGACTCTGAGCTCCTGGAAAGCGGGGTCTGTTTTAGTTAGCTTCGTATCTCCTGTGCTTCACCCCAAATCCAGCAGTAGATTTTCAATAAAGGACCCTTAGTAGATGCTCAATAAATATATCACATGTTTGGGGGGTTTTTCCCCTTTTTTGTGTGGCACTGGGGATTGAACCCAGGGGCATTCTACCTCTGAGCTACACCCCCAGCCCTATTTTATTTTTATTTTGTAACAGGGTCTCACTAGGTTGATGAGAGTCTCACTGCTTGCTGAGGATGTCCTCAAACCTGCAATCCTCCTGTCTCAGCCTCCCAAATACCGGGATTACGGGCATGTACCACCATGCCTGGCGCTAAATCACATGTTGGTAATCATATTAAGGAAATAAGATGGAATTTAAGAGGCAAATCTTTTTCTTCCTTTTCCTAGGAAGTTATTGCCAATGCCATTTTAAACAACAAAATACCAGAGGCACAGACCTTCTTCAGGAGAAACAGTCATTCTGCTCAAAGACTTGAGGAGTTGGTTAGAATAGGCCTAGATTTGGTCTTTGACAGTTTAAAAAAGCACAACATACAGGAAGCCTCCGAAGTTTTGAAGAATATGGTGAGTTGTATAATCTCTTTGTTTCAGATTAAAGTCCCATATGTAAGAGAACATTGTATACTTAATACAATTTCTGGTTACTATAAAAATTGAGTTGTATTCATAGCTGCATTATAAACTAAGAAATGTATTTAATCTTAGCCAGATGTGGTGACACACACCTGTAATCCTACTACTATAGAGGCAGAGGCAGGAGGATCACAAGTTCAGGGGCCAGCAGGTGATTCTTAATAAGATCCCATCCCCAAATGAAAACTAAAAAGGCTTTGAATCTCATTATAATGTATAATTACAATACACCAATAAAAGTATAAAATGAACAAACGAATAAATAAAGCTTTAAACTTAGCCGGGAGTGGTGGCGCACGCTTGTAATCCCAGTACTTTGGGAGGCGGAGACTGGAGGATCCCGGTTCGCGGCCAGCCTCAGCTCGCCCTTCCTCCCTCCCTCCTTCCCTCCCTCCCTCTCCCTGTCCCTCTCTCTCTCTACCTAGTGAGGCCCTCCACAACTTCATGAGACCCGGTTTCAAAATAAAGTATAAAAAATAGGGCCGGGGGTGTGTTGTGGAGGTAGAACGCCCCTGGGTTCAATCCCTGGTACCGAAAAAAAAAAAAAAAAGTTAAACTGAAAAAATAAAAAGGGCAGGGGGTATTGTTCAGAGGTAGAGGGCCCCTGGGTACCATCCCCAGAAAAGAAAGAGGGAGCGAAGAGGAGAAAAGAAAGACATTTATAGTCTTTATTAGGAAATAATAACATTAATAGTACTGAAAAATGTTTCTTGGTACTGATAACTTTCTTGAAGAGTTTTCCTCCCAGCTTTATTGAGGTATAATTCATAAAAACAAGTATATAAATCTGAGGTATATGTGATGTGTGTGCACTGCAGGAAGATTGCCACTGTGAAGCTTATGACACCTCTGTCACCTCACAGTGTTTGTAGGGAGGACACTCGAGGGCCACACTTAGCAAACTTCAGGTATACAATATGTTATTGCTAACCTGCGCTGTACCTAAGTCTCCAGAACTTGATCGTCTTATAATTGAAAGTTGGTACCCATTGACCAGTGTTCCCCTCCTTTCCCATACCCCCCAGCCCTTGAGGCCAGCCTCAGCAGAAATTTATATAATTCAGCAATTTAGTGAGACTCTCAGAAACTTAGACCATTTCAAAATGAAAAAGATCTGGGGGTGTAGCTCAGTGGTAGAATGCCCCAGATTCAATCCCCAATACCAAACACAGAAACAAAAAAGATTTTATATGTAGGTGGAATCCTGCAGTATTCATCTTTCTGTGTGTGACTTATATTACTAAGCATAATGTCCTTTAAGTTCATCCATGTTGTTGTAAATGGTAGGATTTCTTTCTTTTTCTAGCTGAATAATATTCCATTGTATATGTATACACCACATTTTCTTTATCCATTCATCTGTTGACAGACACATAGGTTGTTTCCATATCTTTGAGGAAGGGTGGGTATGGGGGTAATTGGGGATTAAACCCAGGGTTGTTCCTCTGAGCTACACCCCTAGCTTTATTTATTTTATTATTATTATTTTTTTTTTGGTACTGGGGCATTCTACTTCTGAGCTACACCCCCAGCCCTATTTTTTATTCTTTATTTTGAAACAGGGTCTCACGAAGTTGCAGAGGGCCTCACTAAATAGCTGAGGCTGGCCACGAACCCAGATCCTCCGGTCTCAGCCTCCCAAGTACTGGGATTACAAGTGTGCACCACCACGCCTGGCTTCTAGCTTTATTTTTTATTTTGAAACAGAGTTTGCTAAGTTACCATGCACTGGCCTAAAAACTTCGATCCTTCTGTCTCAGCCTCCCAAGTACTAGGATAATAGGCTTATGCCACTGCGCCCAGCTCAGAGTTTTTTTTTGCAGTACTGGGGATTGAACCCAGGGGCATTCTACCTCCAAGCTACACCCCCAGTCCTATTTTTTATTCTTTATTTTGAAACAGGGTCTCACTAAGTTGCGGAGGGCCTCACTAAGTAGCTGAGGCTGGCCGCGAACCCGGATCCTCTGGTCTCTGCCTCCCAGGTACTGGGATTACAATCGTGGGCCACCACACTTGGCTTAAAGAGATTTTTTTAAATGGCAGTTCCATCATTCTCTCTCTGGTAGACCCAATACTTTGGTTAGGAGACAATTTTTTCATAGAAGACTTCACACATATCAGTTCATGCGCGAGGCCTCGTTTGTTGCAAGACCTTCCGTATTGTTCATGTGATCCCTGACATCTCCATTTGAACTTGCTGGTGGATTATGCCTTTGCTTGGGGCTTCATGTTCCATGGTTTTACTTCATCTGAAAGAGAAATCCTATAAGAAGGGCTTCTGGACTAAGCTGCGATCAGGCCCAAATCTGCATGGGTGGGGTCTTGTCCATGGTAACTTTATAGAGGAGTGAAGCTATGGAAGGGGTTTTATTTACATTGATCTTTGTTTCCAAGTGAATCATCATAGCAAATTGTTTTAGTCTGTCTGGGACATACGGTAACCAGGAATTACTTTAAATTGTTCTGTGCATTGCTGGCAAAATGCTTAAGGACTGTAGAGGTAGGCAGTAAGTACATATAATAGACGTAGGGAAATGAATATTTGCTAGAGCAGAAAAGATGTGGTATTCTAACAGGATACATGTCTATAATACAGTACTTCTATATCTAACATTTATGTTTAAAATAGTTACATTACAAAATATAAGTTTTTCTTGGTTTTCTGTGTTTATTATAGGGCTTTGATGTAAAAGACCAGTTGCTCAAGATATGCTTTTATACAACTGATAAAAACATACGAGACTTTTTGGTAGGTAAAGGTGAGACTATGTAGTTCACATGGTTTAGAAAGCCTTGGTGAAAAATTTGGAAGAAAAACTTCAAAATAATTTTAGTATTTAGCTAATATCTAATATGTAAATGTATGATAATCCTTTTTTATTTTTAAATGGTTATTTTACATTTATGGCAAAGGAAATTTTATGTGAATATACATTAACTCAAAAATTCCGAATACAATTCTTAAATGGCATTTAATCTCGTGACTTGTTTTGCAAATATGGTTGATTTTTGTGAGGTCACTGCTTTAATTGCCTTTTATTCAAGGTTGAAATTTTAAAAGAAAAAAATTATTTTTCTGAAAAAGAAAAAAGGACTATAGACTTCGTGCATCAAGTTGAGAAGTTTTACTCCGGACATTTCCAAGAAAATATGCAGATCTATTCCTTTCCCAGGTAGTCTCGTTAGTCTTCTTTTGATAATATGGATGAATATGACAGATAGTATTTAGTTTGTGATAATTATGAGCATACAGTTTTCTTAGATGGAATGAGCTAACCTTCCCCACAAAAATAAAACTTATACAGAAGGGACTCAGGAATTTCTCATCATTTCAGTATTTGCATAATTAGAGTTGTGTACTCCTCAAAAGAATAGAAGCACTTGAGCACATGAAAATGAATGATGCTTTTTCCTCCAAAATTAAAGTGTGTGTGTATATATGTGTGTCACTGTTTTTAGGTATTGGATAAAGGAGCAAGATTTTTTCAAGCACAAATCCGTTTTGGATTCATGCCTAAAATATGATTATAAAGATGAATTGAACAAACAAGACCATAGAATTGCACTAAATTGGGCTGAGTGGTGGGATCAACCAACACAAAAATATATCCTTCTTCCCAGGATAAGACCAGAAGGCAAGTGTGAGAGAGCCTGAAATATTAAGCATATTGAATGGAGATTAAATTGGGTACTGGTATTTGAAATTTTTGGTGTCTCCATTTTAGAATTCCTTTTGGGAGGAAATATTCAGTTCTTTTAAAATGCAAGTCATTGCATTAACCCAATGAGTCCCAAGGTTTTTTGGTTTTTTTTGCGATACCAGGGATTGAACCTAGGGGCATTCTACCTCCGAGCTACACCCCCAGCCCTCCCTATTTTTTATCCTTTATTTTGAAACCGGGTCTCACGAAGTTGCGGAGGGCCTCACTAAGTAGCTGAGGCTGGCCGCGAACCCAGATCCTCCGGTCTCCGCCTCCCAAGTACTGGGATTACAAGCGTGCACCACCATGCCCGGCTCCAAGTTTTCAGTTCTGCAAATCTTTGAACACAATTGACACAGGTGCATTAGCTAGGTTGAAAGTCAGCCAGGCCCCGTGGTACATACCTGTAATCCCAGTACTTGGCAGGCTGAGACAGGAGTATCACAGGTTGGAGGACAGCCTCAGCAATTTAGCGAGATTGTTTCAAAATAAATAATAAAGCCGGGCCTGGTGACGCACACTTGTAATCCCAATATTTGGGAGGCTGAGACAGGAGGATTGCAGGTTTGAGCCAGCCTCAGCAACTTAGTGAGGCCCTCAACAATTTAGTGAGACCCTGTTTCCAAATAAAAAATAAAATAGGGCTGGGAGTATAGCTCAGAGGTGGAATGCCCCTGGGTTCAATCCCCAGTACCACACTCACATAAACACAAAATACATAAATAAATAAAAAATAAAAAGGTCTGGGGGTATAGCTTAGAGATAGAATACGCTTGGGTTTAATCCCCAGTACCAAAAAAAAAAAGACTGGAACTCTATATTAATATTATAATTATTATTATTTAATTAATATAATTATTATAATATCTAATTATATGTTATATGCTATTTTAAAGTATTAGGCGTTCCATCTGGGATGATGGGACAAAATGGATTAAGACCTCTTGCTTATCAAAGCTTTTGTGATGGACTTACAATGTGATAGTGAAAAAAAGTCATATGATGCGTTAAATTCCAGCTTCAGAGTGGCATTCTTTGTTTTTCCAAATAGTTTGAGTTTTTTCTTATAAATTAGGGATCAAAGTTATGTTTACTATTATAGCCAAATATTTTTATATTAAAGAGAATGAAAAAAGAGGGTTGAACAGATAAGTGAAGTGCACAGCTAATCATACCCATTTCATTTTAACCACCTGTAATGGTCGTTTGGCTCTTCCTCCAGCTGTAGTATTGATTATAAAATGAACAACAGAAGGGGGAAATTGTACAAGAAGCAGAAGGCCTAATTAATTTGTATAGAGTGTTTATGTCCAAGTCGTTGTATTTACTCAGTATTTAATTCAGTGTTGAGTTACATGTCAATAATCCTAATTTCCTTGATATTTTGAGATGTGTTTTCTTCTTCATCTAGAATATAAATCACATTCCCCTGAAGCCCTTTGGCGATACCTCACAGCTCGCCATGATTGGTTAAACATTGTCCTGTGGATTAGAGAATTTCAGACCCAAGAAAGTTATGTTTCACTTCAACAAAACAAATGGCCCCCTCTGACCGTTGAAGTTATTGATCAGAATACTTGCTGCAACAACTACATGAGGAATGAAATTTTAGATAAGCTGGCCAGGTATTGTAACTGTTGAATTAACCCTTGGTGGGAAGAATGAAAGGAAGAGCTATAAAAAATGATGGTGAGGGATGGGAGTATAGCTCAGTGGCAGAGCACTTGCCTGTCATGCCCAAGGCCCTGGGCTAAATCTCCAGTACCAGCTAGACATGGTGGCCCATGCCTATAATCCCAATACTTGGGAGGCTGACAGGAGGAGCTAGGTTAAGGCCAGACCCAGCAATTTAAGGAAGCCCTCAGTGACTTAGCGACACCCAGTTTCAAAATAAAATAGGACTGGGGGTGGAGCTTAGAGGTAGAATGCCCCTGGATTCAATCCCTGGTAATACACACACACACACACACACACACACACACACACACACACACGGCCAGCAGGATTTGTGTGTGTGTGTGTGTGAATTGTAACAGGCTGATTTTAAATATTTATAGGGAAAAAGAGCCCTAAAAACACATTCCTTAACATATCATGAAACTTACTCTAAAGCTATAGCAATTTAGACAGTGAGATGGACAAATAGACCAGGAGAACTGATGGCTGAGCACAGAAGCTGACCTATACTTGTGTCATTATTTTGCTTATGACAAAAGTGGTACTACAGAACAGTGAGGAAAGAGTGGTCTTTTTGACAGGATGGGCTGGGATAACTGAATATAGCTGAGTAGAGAGAAAATGAAATCAGACCCCTTACCTTATATGGTACTTTTAATCAACTAGGTAGATTTTTAAATCTAAATATCAAATGTGACTGGGTGTGGTGGTGCACGCTTGTAACCCTAGTACTTGGTAGGCTGAGACAGGATGATTGCAGGTTCAGGGACAGCCTCAGCAAGTAGTGAGACCCTGTTTCAAAATAAAAATAGGGCTGGTCATGTAGCTCGGAGGGAGAATGTCCTTGGGTTCAATCCCCAGTACCATGAATGAATGAATTAGAAAAATGTTTTAAAATAAATAAATACCCAATGTGAAGCTATAAAGTCTTGGAAGAGGCTACAAAAAACATCATCATGACTTTGGGATAGGGTGTGTTTTCTAAAAGGCCTCAAGTGGTAAAGGAAGAACAGCCCAGGAGCACTGCCTGGCAGGTTGTGGCCCTTAGTGAAGGTGTCAGCCACCTGCAGTCAGCCCGTACAGAGAGAGCAGACTATCTCCATCTGCCACTCTTCTGACTCTTATCTCCTGGTGAGGCCTTCCCATAGGGTGAACCAAATAGAAGCCTGAGAGCCTCTAGTCTTGTGGTGCAGCCCAGACAGGTGAGCGTCAAGGAACACAGCAGGGAATACAGATCTTGGAGCTGAGGTGACAGATACCAGCCTATAGGCATTTCATAAAAGAGAGGGAACAAATGGCCAATAAACACAGGAAAAGATGCTCTTCCTCATTTGTAGTTACAGAAATGTGTTTTACCCCACATCTAGGAATAGCTAAAATTACCCTCAAAGATACAGTGACTAAATAAAATGTAGTATCATCATACAGCGGCAGGTATACTATGTAGCGATGAAAACTGGCAAACTATAACCACAGGTATCACCGTGGATAAATCACCGTGTTGAGTAGAGAACAATATATCCAGAATGTTTCATTTATGTATAAAATTCAAAATAGTCTAAACCAAACCATATATTATTTGACACTTCATATATAGGTGATTAAAACAATGAATAAAAGTAAGGGAGCCAGGCGAGGTGGTGCACACTTGTAATCCCAGTACTTGGGAGGCTGAGACAGGAGGCTCTGGGTTCGCAGCCAGCCTCAGCTGCTTAGTGAGGCCTTCTGCAACTTGGCGAGAACCTGTTTCAAAATAAAGAATAAAAACTAGGGCTGGGGGTGTAGTTCAGAGGTAGAATGCCCCTGGGTTCAATCCCCAGTACCACAAAAAAAAAAAACACAAAAAAAAAAAAAACGTAAGGGAATGGTTATTACAAAAGTCAGGATAGTGGTTAGCTTTGAGGGTGGCAGAGGATATGCATTAGAATTCCAAAATACAATGTCATCTAATCTAGGTGGTGGCTACATTGTGTTTTGTTAAACTTCATGTATATTTTTCCCATTTTCCTTTATATTATCTATATGATGTGTTTACTAGTAAATTTGTAAAAAGTAATATCCAAATACAAATTCTATTCTTGTTTAGTAGTTGGTCTGTTTAAATTGTTCTAGCTTCTTAGTGATTTTGTTTGAGTGTTTAGTGAATTTCTCAGTGCTCAAAGCTTCCAGGTTTAAGAACTAACCACTGTTGCCACACCCAATTTTACAGTTCCAACCACAAACAAACAAAAAAAAAAGGGAGAGATAGCTTACTTTAGGTTTTTTGAAATATCAAAGATAACATGAGATTGTCATCACTACCTTTAAATACTACAATGGTACAGAAACCTTTATAGGAAACTAACAAAATATGTGTCTTACTACATAGTTATAGATTAAGAACTGTCATCCTTAAACTGCAAACACTTATTTTTTAACACTTTATTATTTTAAGTAGTTGAGATTTAAACAATGGAAGTGATTTGTCTGCTCTGAATCTAGCAACTTTTTAACTAGTCATCCCTCAAAACTGCCCAATAGGAATGGAATTTTTCTTACATCTGAACTAGAAGACTTTGAACTCTTCCTCTTAAGACTGAGCCGTATTGGGGGTGTGATACAAGATACCCTCCCTCTCCAAAACTACAAGACCAAAGAAGGTTGGGATTTCCATTCTCACTTCATTCTCTACTGTTTGGAACATGGTCTGCAATATCTGCTTTATGTCTACCTCGACTATTACAAGTGAGTACTGAGAACTGACTTTTCACATTTCCTCTTTCCATATTATTTCTGGTTGACGTTTAGGAAAATGGTAAGCATTCATGTTGGGAATACTGATCTCTCACCCCAACGCTTTTTTTTTTTTAGTTCAGTGTGCCACATTTAGCTAAATAAGTATTTTTTGTGTGCATGAAATCAATTCTGTAATATATCTGTTAACCTCCCCCCCCCGCCCCACTGAGG
>PVJS01060402.1:0-10000 GCA_004027185.1 Glis glis | reverse complement strand
ATGAATACCAAACTACATAAATGACCTAAGGTGTTGTTATTATTTTTTTGTGTGTGTGGTACTGGGGATTAAACCCAGGGGCGTTCTACCTCCGCACTATACCCCTGGCCCTATTTTTTATACTTTATTTTGAAACTGGGTCTCATGAAGTTGCGGAGGGCCTCACCAAGGACAGAGAGAGAGAGAGAAAGAGAGAGAGAGAGAGAACGAGCGAACAAGCTGAGACTGGCCACGAACTGGGATTACAAGTGTACGCCATCACACCCGGCTAAGTTGTTATTATTAAATAATCTAAAATATCACTTTTTTTGATACTTGGAATTAAACCCAGGGGCATTCTACCTCCAAGCTATACTCCAACCCTTTTTTCTTTTCTTTATTTATTTTGCACTGGGGATTGAACCCAGAGGCATTCTACCCCTGAGCTATACCCCCAGCCCAATTTTTTTTTTTTGGCGGAACTGGCAATTGAACCTGGGGGCATTCTACCTCCGAGGTACACCCACAGCCTTATTTTTTTTTTTATTCTTTATTTTGAAACAGGGTCTCACTAAGTTGCAGAGGGCTTAAGTAGCTGAGGCTGGCCGCAAACCTGTGATGCTCCTGTCTCAACCTCCAAAGTACTGGGATTACAAGCATGCGCCACCATGCCCAGCTTTATTTTTTATTTTGAAAGAGGGTCTCACTAAGTTGTGGAGGGCCTTACTAATTGTTGAGACTGGCTATGAACCTGTGATCCTCCTGTCTCAGCCTCTCAAGTACTAGAATTACAGGTGTGTGCCACCATGCCCAGCTTATTTTATTTTATTTGCCAAGAGCCTTGCAAGTTGCTGAGGCTGCTTTGATCCTGTGATTCTGCTGTCTCAGCCTCCCAAGTACTGGGATTACAGGTATGGGCCAGCATGCCCGGCTGGATGGTTTAAATTTAATTCTGAATTTGCTAGGAATTCTTCGTGACTAAATGTTTTGACTCCACAATGCATCACTTTCTGTTTATTGGCTATAGATGTTAATTAATGCGTATTAGAGGCCCCGAGTTTGGATGCTAGTTCTGTTAAAAAAAAAAGATGTTGACTGATGAATCTTTCTATTATTAATCTATCAGTGTGTTTATGTGTATTGGTTTTTTTTTAACTCTTTAAAGAAACTTTAGATGGGCAGAAATCAGGAGACCAGCTTAAGCGGGGTAGGAGGAAAGGAAGAAACAAGCAGGAAGTTCCTGCATTTGCTGAACCTGATACAACTGTAGAGGTCAAAACACCTTTTGATTTGGCCAAGGTAAGTGCTTATTGAATGTGGAGAAGTGGTTAATTCTTTTCAGACAGTAAAGTGTACAAATTAGTCTACAATGGAAATTTTTCAACAAATACATGAATTTAGGGAGAAAAGGTGATTACAAGTGATAATGACGAGCTGGGCGTGGTGGCGCATGCTTGTAATCCCAGTACTTGGGAGGCTGAGACCGGAGGATCCGGGTTTGCGGCCAGCTTCAGCTACGTAGTGAGGCCCTCCGCAAGTTCGTGAGACCCAGTTTCAAAATGAAGGATAAATAGGGCCGGGGGTGTAGCTCAGAGGTAGAATGCCCCTGGGTTCAATCCCCGGTACTGTGCAAAAAAAAAAAAAAAAGGCCCTCTACAACTTAGTGAGACCCTGTTTGAACATAAGGAATAAAAAATAGGCCTGGGGGTGTAGCTCAGAGGTAGAATGCCCCTGGGTTTAATCTCTAGTACTACAAAAAAAAGACATTGACTGATATATTTACCTTCTATCAGCTATAGTAGGAGACTGAGAGCTACTCACTGGTAATTATTAGCTAGCGTTTCTTGAGCATAATCTCTCTTCAGGTTCTTATGAGTAATTTGCATTTCTCTCCCTTCTTTCATGGTTCTTGGATATAAGTCACTATTTAGCAGAACAGAGGTTCTCTCCCCCTTGGTTCTTTTCATTGTCATTATTCAATGTTATTGTGATATTTTTGTACAATTAGGCACAAGAGAACAGCAACTCTGTAAAGAAGAAGACAAAGTTTGTAAATTTATATACAAGAGAGGGACAGGACAAGCTGGCGGTCCTGCTTCCTGGTCGCCACCCTTGTGATTGCCTGGGTCAGAAGCACAAACTCATCAATAATTGTCTGATATGCGGGCGGATTGTCTGTGAACAAGAAGGTTCCGGCCCCTGCTTATTCTGTGGCTCTCTGGTAAATTATTTCTTTTCTATTTTGTTTTATTGTGCCTTGTATTAATATACAGAGCCATTCAGATTCCTAGTAATTTCTCTTTTTCTTAGTAAATATATTCCCTAAGATGTCCAGTGAACTCTCATAGTAGGGATTTGATTAGTCAGAAATAGTACTATAGTACTATGGCCTATTAGTACTCCTATTAGTGAGGAGGGTTTTAAGAACATACATTGTTGAGGGGGCCAGGTCTGTATCAGATTAATTATAATTTAAAAAAAAGAAAAACTTTAGAAAGCCTGAAATGTTAGTTTTTTGTCAAAATCTTCACTTGGGGCTTATATCCCTAGGGCGCAGAACTAGAGCTACTATCATATAATCCTCAAGCCATAGTTTCTGTTTCTGGGACACTACCTTGTAATAGTTTTGGTCTGTCTGCATAACCTCAAGAATATAGCAGTTGAGGCCAGCTTCAGCAACTTAGCGAGACCCTTTCTCACAATTTAAAAAAAGGGCTGAGCCCCTTTTTACTTTTTATTTATTTATTTATTTACTTATTATTTTTATTTATTTTATTTTTGTGGTACTGGGAATTGAACCCAGGGGCATTCTGGGCTACACCCCCTCTGAGGTACACCCCCAGTCCTATTTTTTATTCTTTTTTTTTTTATTTTTTTTTATTTTTTTTTGCGGTACCGGGGATTGAACGCAGGGGCGTTCTACCTCCGCGCTACACCCCCAGCCCTATTTTTTTATGCTTTAGTTTTGAAACCGGGTCTCACGAAGTTGCAGAGGGCCTCACTAGGTAGAGAGAGAGACAGAGGGAGAGAGATGAGAGAGAGAGAGAGAGAGAGAGAGAGAGAGAGGAGAGAGGCGAGAGATAAATCGTGCGCGCGCGCCAGCACATGCGCGCTGAGGTTGGCCGCGAACTCGGATCCTCCTGTCTCCGCCTCCCAAAGTACTGGGATTACAAGCGTGTGCCACCACGCCCGGCCTTATTCTTTATTTTGAAACAGGGTCTCACTAGGTTGCGGAAGGCCTCACTAAGTAGCTGAGGCTGGCCGCGAACCCAGATCTTCTGGTCTCAGCCTCCCAAGTACTGGGATTACAAGTGTGCGCCACCACGCCCAGCTCTTTTAAAATTTTGAAACAGGGTCTTGCTAAGTTGCTGAGGGTCCTGCTAAGTTTTCCAGGCTGACCTGAGACCTGCGATCCTTCTGTTTAGCCTCCCAAGTATTAGGATTATAGGCATGTGCCAGTGCATAGGTGTGTGCCAGTGCACCTGGCCCTGGTTCTTTTTAGTTCTTTTTTTCCAAAACCAGGAGACTTTTTTTAAAGTCTTATATGATTTTTCCAGTATTCTCAACAGAGGCAAATATTTGTCCATTGAAAGTAGGTTAGATTTTGTTTAGCTGGGCATGGTGGTGCACGCTTGTAATCCCAGTACTTGGGAGGCTGAGATAGGAGGATCACAGGTTTGAAGACAGGCTCAGCAATCTAGCAAAAGACCCACAGCAACCTAGCAAGACCCTGTTTCAAAATAAAAAATAAAGTAGGGTTGGGGGTGTAGCTCGAAGGTAGAATGTCCCTGGGTTTAATCCCCAGCACCACACACAAAAAATAAAAATGTAGCCGGGCGTGGTGGCGCATGCTTATAATCCCAGTACTTTGGGAGGCGGAGACCGGAGGATCTGGGTTTGCAGCCAGCCTCAGCTCTCTCTCTCCCTGTCTCTCTCTCGCTCTCTCCTTAGTGAGGCCCTCCGCAACTTTATGAGACCCAGTTTCAAAATAAAGTATAAAAAATAGGGCCGGGGTTGTAGCGCAGAGGTAGAACGCCCCTGCGTTCAATCCCCGGTACCGCAAAAAAAAATAAAAATAAATAAAAATGTCGTTCAGGGATACTTATAGTGAGATAATTTTTTTTTTTGGTTTGGCTCATAGTAAAGAAAGAGAGAGAGTGAACCTCACTTGGATGTTTATATTTTTGTAAGTTTCTGAATAAAAAAGGACCAATGATCTCATTATTTTGTCCTATCTAATGTATAGTTTGAGCTTACTTTTTAAGTTATATTAAGCAAACTATGTTTTAACTATGGGATCATGTATCTTACTCTTATTACTTTATAGGTATGTACTCATGAAGAACAGGATATTTTACAGCGTGACTCAAACAAAAGCCAGAAACTGCTGAAGAAGCTCATGTCAGGTAGACGGGAGTCTTGTAATTGAATCACTGTTGCAATGGGTACCCTTCTGTTGTATCTCCTTGTTTTTCTTTCCTGTATGTTTGTGTGCAATATACAGTGTACTCATTTCTTTTTTTGTGTGTGTGTGTGGTACTGGGGATTGAACCCAGGGGCATTCTACCTCCGAGCTACAACCCCAGCCCTATTTTTATTCTTTATTTTGAAACAGGGTCTCACTAAGTTGCAGAGGGCCTCACAAAGTAACTGAGGCTGGCTGCAAACCTGCAATCCTCCTGTCTCAGCCTCCCAAGTACTGGGATTACAAGCATGCACCACCAAGCCCGGCTTGTGTACTCATTTATTCAACAAGCTTTTTTTGTGTGTGTGTGGTACTGGGGATTGAACCCAGCGGTGTTTTACCTATGAGCTACACCTCCAGCCCTATTTTATTTTTTATATAAGTTGCAGAGGGCCTCATGAGGTTGCTGAGGCCGGCTGCGAACCTGTAATCCTCCAGTCTCAGTCTCCCAAGTACTGGGATTACATGTGTGCACCATTGCACCTGGCTCAACAAGCTTTTTTTTTTTGTACTGGGGATTGAACCCAGAGGCATTCTACTTCCAAGTTATACCCCCAGCCCTATTTTATTTTTGTTTTGAAACAGGGTCTTGCTAGGTCGATGAAAGTCTTAACTACTTGCTGAGGCTGTCCTTGAACCTGCGATCCTTCTGTCTCAGCCTCCCAAGTACTAGGATAACAAGCGTGTGCCACCACGTCCGGCTAAAGACCCTGTTTCAAAATAAAAATTAAAAAGGCTGACTGGTGGTGTAGCTCAGAGGTAGAATGCCCCTGAGATCAATCCCTAGTACTGCATACACACACATACACAAGATGGAGATGACTTTTTTTTAGTGGTACTGGGGATTGAACCCAGGGGCATTCTACCTGTGAGCTACAACCCCAGCCTATATTTATTTATTTATTTATTTATTATTTACTTATTTATTCATTGTGCTGGGGATTGAACCCAGGGGGCATTCTCCCTTGAGCTACATCCCCAGCCCTATTTTATTTTTTTGTTGTACTGAGGTTTAAACCCAGGGGCATTTTTTTGTTTGTTTTTTTTTGCAGTACTGGAGATTGAACCCAGGGGCATTCTACCTCCGAGCTACACCCCCAGCCCTATTTTTTATTCTTTATTTTGAAACAGGGTCTTACTAAGTTGCAGAGGACCTCACTAAGTAGTTGAGGCTGGCTGCGAACCTGCGATCCTCCTGTCTCAGCCTCCCAAGTACTGGGATTACAAGTGTGCGCCACCACACCCAGCTCCCAGGGGCATTTGAAGTCTGAGCTACACCCCCTAGCCCTATTTTCTATTTCTATTTTTTGGGGGGTTAACGATTGAACCCAGAGGCATTCTATCTTCAAGCTATACCCCAGCCCAATTTTATTTCTTATTTGGAAACAGGGTCTTGCTAGGTTGATGAGTGTTTCACTACTTGCTGAGGCTGTCCTCAAACTTGCGATCCTCATGTCTCAGCCTCCCAAGTACTGGAATTACAAGCGTACGCCACCACACCAGGCTGCCTGTTTTATTTTTTATTTTGAAATAGGGTCTCGCTAAGTTGCTGAGGGACCTCACTAAATTGTTGAAGCTGGCTTTGAACCAGAGAGAGAGAGAGAGAAAGAGAGAGAGAGTGTGTGTGTGTGTGTGTGTGTGTGTGTGTGTGTGTGTATGTTTTGCTGGGGATCAAACCCAGGGCTTGCTTGTGATAGGTAAGCACTGTACATCCCTAGCCCTCTTTTAGAATTCTGACTAATAAAATAGAAGAAAAGGGCTTGATGCATTTTCACAAACTACAATCCCAGCTACTTGGGAGGCTGAGACATGAGGCTGTTCAGTTTAAGGTCAGCCTGGGCAATTTAGCAAGGTCCTGTCTCAAAATAAAGAATAAAAAGGACGAGATACAGCTCAGAGGTGGAGCACCCCTGTGTTCAATCTCTAGTACCACATATACACACATATAAAAAGAAGCCAGGCGTGGTGGTGCACATTTGTAATCCCAGTACTTGGGAGGCTAAGACAGGAGGATCGCAGGTTCGCGGCCAGCCTCAGCAACTTAGTGATGCCCTCCACAACTTAGTGAGACCCTGTTTCAAAAATAAAGAATAGAGCCAGGCATGGTGGTGCACGCTTGTAATCCCAGTACTTGGGAGGCTGAGACAGGAGGATTGCAGGTTCGCAGCCAGCCTCAGTTACTTAGTGAGGCCCTCTGCAACTTAGTGAGACCCTGTTTCAAAATAAAGAGCAAAAAATCGGGCTGGGGGTGTAGCTCGGAGGTAGAATGCCCCTGGATTCAATTCCCAGTACCACCACCAAAAAAAAGAATAAAAAATCGGGCTGGGGGTGTAGCTCGGAGGTAGAATGCCCCTGGGTTCAATCCCCAGTACCACAAAAAAAAAAAAAAGAAATCAGAAAGATAGCAAATCTCCACCAGAATACCACAGTAGTAATTGCTATAGGCAAGACCACCAGTTAAAATGGGTGAAAATTTATTTTTTTGGTGGTACTGGGGATTGAACCCAGGGGCATTCTACTTCTGGGCTACATACCCAGCCCTATTTTTTTTATTCTTTATTTTGAAACAGGGTCTCACACAGTTGCGGAGGGTCTCACTAAGAAGTTGAGGCTGGGCGCAAACGTGGATCCTCCTGTCTCATCCTCCCAAGTACTGGGATTACAAGCGTGCGCCACCACGTCCGGCTGGATGAAAATTAAAAAATAACAGATTTATAAAATCATGAAAGTTGAGAAAAGGGGCTGGGAGTATGGCTCAGTGATAGAACACTTGCCTAGCATAATGGAGGCCCTGGTTTCAAACCCAAACCCTGTTAAAAAAAACAAAAAAAAATGAAAGAGAGAAAAATACTGAAGAAATGTCACAGATTGGAGTACACTAAGGAGACATGGCAGCTCAATCCTGAATTGGATCCTAGAAGAGAAAAATAGCATTAATGGAAAAAAATTTAAATTCAAAGGCTCTGTAGTTTAGCATTATTCTGATGTTAATTTCTTAGGTTTTTTTTTTTTTTTTGGCGGTACCGGGGATTGAACGCAGGGGCGTTCTACCTCCGCGCTATGCCCCCGGCCCTATTTTTTATACTTTATTTTGAAACCGGGTCTCACGAAGTTGCGGAGGGCCTCACTAAGGAGAGAGAGAGAGACAGAAAGAGAGAGAGAGGTGAGGCTGGCCACGAACCCGGATCCTCCGGTCTCCGCCTCCCAAAGTACTGGGATTACAAGCGTGCGCCACCATGCCCGGCAATTTCTTAGGTTTTTGTTTTTTCCTTTTTTGGTGCTGGGGATTGCTAAGTATGTGCTTTATCACTGAGGTATACCCCGTCCACAATTTCTTAGTTCTGATTCTTGTCCTATGGTTTTACAAGATAAAATATTAATATGAATGGAAACTGGGTGAAGGTTATGCAGGAACTCTACTGTTTTTCCAATGCTGTAAGTCTTTTGTACTTGAAACACATCTGACAAACATAGGTAATGATTCGTTTTGTTTTTACAGTACTAGGGATCTAACCCCAGGGCCTTGTGAATGCTAGGCAACTATTCTACCACAGAACTACATGCCTAGCCCTTTTTTATTTTGAGGCAGGGTCTCACCCAGTAGCTGTGATTACAGGTATATGTCACCATATCTGGCCTCACTGTTGAGTTTTTGACATTATAATTTATTGTTTATTTTTTGATACTGGGAATTGAACCCAGGGCATTCTACCTCCAGGCTACATCCCCAGCCTGTTTTAATTTTTCATTTGGAAAAAGGATCTCGCTAGGTTGCTGAGGGTCTCACTAAATTTCTGAGGCTAGCCTTAAACCTGCGATCCTCCTATCTCAGCCTACCAAGTATTGAGACTATAGACCTGTGCCACCACACCGTGGCACCCGGCCCTATTTTATTTTTTGTTTTGAATCAAAGTCTCGATAAGTTGCCCAGGGGCTGGCTAAATTGCTGAGACTGGCATCCAACCTACAATCCTCCTATCTCAGCCTCCCAAGTACTGACATAGGCGTGTACCCACTATGCCCAGCTTTTTTATTTATTTATTTATTTATTTATTTATTTATTTACTTATTTATTTATTTTCTTTTTTGCGGTACCAGGGATTGAACCCAGGGTCGTTCTACCTCCGAGCTACGCCCCCGGCCCTATTTTTTATCCTTTATTTTGAAACCGGGTCTCACTAAGTTGCGGAGGGCCTCACTAGGTAAAGAGAGAGAGAGAGGGAGGGAGGGAGGGAGAGAGAGAGAGAGAGAGAGAGAGTGAGCGCGTGAGCTGAGGCTGGCTGCGAACTGGATCCTTCGGTCTCCGCCTCCCAAGTACTGGGATTACAAGTGTGCGCCACCATGCCCGGCTCGCTTTTTTATTTTTATAGTTGTATAAAGCTATAGTTTTTTTGGGGTGTGTGGTACTAGGGATTGAACCCAGGGGCATTCTACCTCCGAGCTACACCCCCCAGCCCTATTTTATTCTTTATTTGGAAACAGGATCTCACTAAGTTGCGGAGGGCCTCACTAAATAGCTGAGCCTGGCCGTGAACCTGGATCCTCCGGTCTCTGCCTCCCAAGTACTGGGATTACAAGCGTGTGCCATCACGCCTGGCTTTAAAGCTATAGGTTTTAAAAATTTATCTTTTGTGGTGCTGGGGATTGATCCCAGGGCATTGTGCATGATAGGCAAGCACTCTCCCACTGAGCTACATCCTAGCCCTAATTTTTTTTTTCTTTTTTTCTGGTACTGGGTCTGCCACCACGCCCAGCTAAATTTTTTGTTTTGACATGTAAAAGTATGTTTAAAGGTAACAGTCAAGCTGGGCTTAGTGGCGCAGGTTTGTAATCCCAGTACTTGGGAGGCTGAGACGGGAGGATTCAGGTTCACAGCCAGCCTCAGCTACTTAGTGAGGCCCTTTGCAATTTAGGAGACCCTGTTTCAAAATAAATTAAAAAATAGGGCTGGGGTTGTAGCTCGGAGGTAGAATGCCCCTGGGTCCAATCCCCAGTACCACACACACACACACACACACACACACACACACACACACAAAGCTAATAGTCAGCCCTACCCAGTAAAGATTTTTATTTATAAAGCTTTGTGTGTGTGTGCACATCTTCAGTTCTCTAAGGTATTTTTATGTTCTGTTGTTAAACAGTTTGGTTCCCTCTAATGATCTAAAATTCTGTAAGGAGCTAGGCATAAGGGCACATGCCTGTAATCTCAGTACTTGGGAGGCTGAGACAGGAGGATCACAGGTTTGAGGACAGCCTCAGCAACATAGCGAGGTCCCTCAGTAATTTAGTAAGACCCTGTTTAAAAACAAAAAATAAAGCCGGGCGTGGTGGCACACGCTTGTAATCTCAGTACTTTGGGAGGCGGAGACCGGAGGATCCGGGTTCGCGGCCAGCCTCAGCTCTCTCTCTCTCTCTCTCTACTTAGTGAGGCCCTCCGCAACTTCGTGAGACCCGGTTTCAAAATAAAGTATAAAAAAATAGGGCTGGGGGTATAGCGCGGAGGTAGAACGCCCTTGGGTTCAATCCCCGGTACCACAAAAAAAAAAAAAAAAA